>JADBJO010005503.1:47500-52500 GCA_016801955.1 Conus betulinus
TACTCAGTGTCCACCTCAGGCCACACCTCTAACCCCCTCCCCATTTCACCCTTCACTTTCAATTTCCTTTCAGCCCTCCCATATCTATTCATTTGCTCATGTCACTGGTGGAGGGAGAGGGTGATGGTAACGATTGTTAGTATGGTTACTATGATTGTTGTTGCTTTTATTGTCTCTCCCACTCCAAGCTCATTCACCACCTCCCCTCCTCTTCCCACCCTTTACTTTCCACCCTCCACACCCTCCCCCTCCCCCTTCCCCCTCTCCCCCCCCCCCCCCCCCCCCCCTTTTTTTTTTTTTTTTCCCTGCCCCCCAACAAGTCCCCTTCCATCTCCCATCCTCCAGTGAGCTCCTTTTTTCCAGTGAACTTGGTTCTAAGTGAACTCCTTTCTAGTGACTTTTTTCAGCGACACAACAACAGTAATCTTAAGTGTTATATTTGTCAGTTGGCCAGTGTGGCTTGAGAAAGGTTGAAATAAACCGAAATATTGCCATTATCTCATGGGTGTTTTGTGGCTTCTATTTTTCATCTTCCTACAGATAAAACTTTTGACCGAAAGAAACTCCTGTACTTGAGGGGATACGAAAGGAAAGTTTACTAAGAGTCTTGGTCATGTATCTTTCACAAAAAAAATCCAAGAACATTCCAGTGACAAGCAAAACTCGTCACTGTTACTTGAACAAGTGCTGTTTGTTCCAAACTGGTACATACACATCCCTGGCTGCCGTGTACACTCTAGACTGACATCAGTATTCAGATCACCCACTATTTCACACAGGAATTTTACATTTTCCTCGTTTTCGAAATATGCAAGATCTAACATTCACAGAACTAGAAATGTTACTCTGTGTGACAGATTCACGATCTTCAACTCGGCTTGCACGTGAAAGGAAATGCTGTCAGAGCTATGCTGTCACCGTTTAAACGAGATGGTGTCTGTATCTGCTTAATTCTCCATGATATTTACAGATGTATGTATACGGCCATTTGGTTTTCATCCGATTTTGCATATATCGTCCTCTGTGGGCAATATCCCTGTATCGATTTTCAGATGATCAAGGACCAGAAGACGCTTCAGCCACTTCCAAGTAAAGAACAAGTTTTCGTCTGTCAACCTCAACCTCATTGGTGAGACGAAATCCTCTTCGTTGGTAGTGTAACTACTCTGCAATTTATGTCGAGAGAGAATTAAGCACTTCCCCTTAGTCTCTAAAAAATGTAACTCGCAATAAAGAGGGTGGGTGAGTGAGTGAGGGGAATCTTTTTTCTTCCGAGTCTATGAAGTCAGTCAAATTGTAAGCATAATGTCAGTTTCAGTTCATCAACTAGTACAAATCTGATTAGGTTCTTACAGTATTCTTCGGTTTCAAACCATGTCGGGCTATGTCATAAAACTTGAAAATATTTCTTTTAGAATGTCACTGTAAGGTTTCACGTTTTCTTTCCAAATCTCCTGGCTTTCAACGCAGATTTTCGCTTATTTCTGTTACCGCTATTCGTACATACCAGTCATCGCGCACACTCTGGTCCTTCGTTTAAAGATTCTTAAAGGATCTGACGTCCAAAGCAAAACCTTTGCCTGTAATCGTGTATTGAGCATTTCGTCGGCTTTGCTGTCCCAGCTGTTTTTACCCCCCCCCCCCCCCCCTTCCCACATTTTTTCCTTCACTTAGCAAACTTCCCTATCACGTCTGGTTTAAAACTGCATTTTATTTTTTTCAAGCAAGCATTTTAAACCATGGTGTTTATTACAGTTGTTTATATAACATACTATACATGAAGTCAGTTATTGCTTATGAGGTATAAATGAAAGAATAAATGATAAATACAAGTACAATGAGTATTTTACCACCGCAATAACGCTGATAAATACTATTATTTCTTATTCATCGCAGTTAAAGTTTGTTTTTCCCTGTGTTTTTTGTGTGTCTGGAACTTTTTGACAATATGAATCTGACCCTGAGATCAAAGCAGATCGGGTGTGGGTTTGCCGATGACAGTTCTAATGGGCGTCTTCTTCCCTTGCATCATCTTCTGACGACGTCTCGCTGAAGAACACAATGACTACTCTGCAACATAAGATTGGTAGAATGGAAGAGGACACAAGTCTAAAAAATGTAATCAGGTCTAAACTGACAAAGTCCCTGTCTCTGTCTCTGTCTCTCTCTCTCTCTCTCTCTCTCTCTCTCTCACACACACACACACACACACACACACACACACACACACACACACACACACACACACACACACAGGGCTTCTGACTTCAAGTAACTCAGTGTCCAAATGTGCAAAAAAAAAAAAGCTTTGTATTTAACCCAGCTGTATAGAGACACAAAACCTATTCTTAACTGGTTTTGATTATACTATATTATACGGACTCATGAGCCTGTGAACATCATACTACGACCTGCTGAGGGAGAGTTGTGCCAGAGTTAGATTCCAGCCATTGTAGAAGTCTGGCTTCGTGGGACCTCCTCAATTTTTCTGCCAATACGTTGAAGGTGTACATAAGGGATTGATAGCGGAGTTCAAGGGCAGTACAAATATAGCAATGCCACGTTCACCTCACCAGGGATGGGAGTGCCAGCCAGTGCCAGCATCCCACACAGTCCAATGGGAAACCAGCACATGAAATCTGACACAGCAACACTGATCAGTCGCCGGGCAATGGTCATGTCCCGCGACACTTTGGTCGTGTTGGTGTCGTAAAAAGCGTTTTTCTGAATCGTCCAGTAAATAAGCGCTTGGCCTGCAGAAATGAATAAAAACAGAATGAAGTTAAGGACAATGAGTAAACTGAACGAGTATTCTTTTCCTTCAAAATCTTGCTTCGTCACTGGTAGCGGAATACAGATGCCTGTTTGACTGTAAAAGTCCCAGTGTGACAGCATTGGCAGTGACGGCAGTGAGGCCAGAATCCAGCCGACGGACCAAGACAACAGGCAGACCACAGCTGCTGACCTTCTCCCAAATCGGAAAGTGCTGAATGGAAAATGAAGGACCAGGAAACGATCCAATGTGATCAGCCAGACGATCAAAGCAGACACTTCACTGGACAGCAGACACAGAGAACCGGCCACTTGGCAGGCTGTACTGTCTTTCCATGTGTCATCAAACTGGAGATACCTGCCTTGGAACTGTTCGTCAGCTACTCCAATGATCGCAATGTAGACGCCCATCATAAAGTCCGCCAGCGTCAGGTTGAGGACAAACACACTGAATCCGCTGGATGAAGTCTTGCCCTTCGTTATGAAACGTGCGCAGAAACAGAAGGCATTACCACTGATTGACAGAGAAGAACCAGCCACAGAAACGCTCGATAGAACCACGACTGCAATAAGTCTTCACATGAAAAAAGTTCGTCTTGAGGAGAATGACAAGAGGTATCATGGAATTCCTTCGGGAGTATTATTTTGCAACAAATTTTATAGTTATCAGCCGACACGAAACGCAAACTGGAAAGTCCTTTGAACATGTTCAATGGGAAAATTGCTACTGGACTACCATCCAAGTAAAGCTCCGTTAACTGTGGCGTGAACTGAAATCCACTAGGACTGATGGTATGGATGGCAGTAAACGTTAGATTAATCTTCTGTATGGAAACAAAAGACGAAACGGTTCTAGAATCAAACACTGTCAGTGCAGTGAATGACAAATCTACCAGCACGAGGTTAACGTGCTGAGCGACACTTGATGAATCAGTATACAGCAAGGTGATGGGGTTATGGGAGAGCAGCAATGTTCGTAAGTTGTACAATGCCAGAAAAACCGTCGAATTCACTTGTTTCAACCTGTTGCCACTGAGATCTAAGAATCTCAGATTTACAATTTAACGGTAGGGACGGTTGTCAAAGAACATTGGGCAAGAACAAGATGAACGAGATGTTTAAGCTGGCTGGCATCAGAAAGTGTTATTCCAGAACTGGTTCCGTCCAAAAAACGAATGTATGGGAACCGTGTCGTGGAGAAAGGCTCCATACAACGGAATGTGTGACCTTGACACCGACAGCCTGCAGGGCAATTCGTGTCACACACTATTTCATCATCGTGCATTGGACAGTGAGGCCAGCCATCACACAGGTGGTCAGTGTGCAGACAGGTTGTGGATGCCCTGCACCTGAAGAATCCTGGGCACAGCATGCCTTCACAGCCATCTTCGTCCTTCCGGTCCACGCAGTCGTATATTCCATTGCATCGTGTGTAAACAGGCAGACAGTCATTGAAGTCACCAGGACAACGATAATGGCTGTTAGGACAGGACTCGTTGGAGAATTTGGATGGACTCAAACCTCCAAACACCATCAAAATTGACCAGAGCAGGAGAAGGAAAGAATGGATACTTTACACTCCTTCCTTTCAATGAGCTGCAGCTGAGTTCGTCCGAATAATCCTGGCACTGGGCTATTTGATCACACACCTTACCGTACGAAACACACTGTCCGTTAACACACGTGAACTTCCTAATACAAAGAGGATGCACACAGAATGACTCATCACTGTTGTCATGACACTCGTTTATGAAATTGCACACCAGAGAGTATGACAGGGTGGTAACGTGATCACTGCATGTAAACGTGGGGATTAGCATTGTGTGGTCATCGCCTGACGCTATATGGCTGCTGTGTGACGGATGATGATGATGAAAATGACAAGATGCGTGTTCTTGCTTACACACTTTTAGCTGATGAAAGCCACACAGAAGGACTGTATATGTCACATGACCATCATGGCACAATGTCATAGGTGCGTGTCGCCAAGGCAACACAAACCGGGTGTTGTTTAATGAAACTGGTTTCAAATAGCAATTCTTCACCAGTCCCATTTTATCACGAATGAACAAACTGTTCCTTTGAAGAAGCTTTTAAACAATGGAGATGATTGCACACACCGACGAGAGACGAGTAAACCATGAAGAAGAATTTAATGAAAGAATAATAACAGCTCATATCCCCATTTTGAACTTCTGCACTATCCATAGCATTACGAAACGTGTGAT
>JADBJO010005503.1:57500-59662 GCA_016801955.1 Conus betulinus
AAAAAAAAAACAAAAAAAAAAAAAAACAAACAAAAAAAAAAAACAGGGAAGATCTGTCCGCTACATTTCTTTTCATAATGCATATGTTATCCAGAGCCAAGGCATGCAATTCTCAGCACGATGGTTGATGAAATTAGAGCAAGAACCTTAGAAACCAGTCTCTGAACGGATACAACACAAAAACAATAAACAAGTAGGGTAACTCTCGCTCCCATAAGAAAACCTAATTCAGAGTAACTTTTATTCAAGACTGGCACAGCCTTTTAAACTTGAATAAAGTCAGACAAATACAAAAACGAACAATCTAATAGTGGGGGAAACACTCTTGAATAAAAGTTACTCTGAGTTAGTTTTCTTATGGAGCAAGAGTTACCGTACTTGTTTATTGTTTACTGTTCCCTGCCTCATTTCATGTTCAATTTGGATACAACACAGTTCAAAAAGTCTCATAATACTGAGCACATTCGCCACCGCAGTACTACAGTACACTCGCGCAGTTTTAAAAGTGGGAGGACTCGAACAGTGAGACCCCTAGCATTTTGTGTGCTTTGTGAAGTTAGATGGAAGAATGAACGAAAAAACACAGGTGGAAGAGAAGCATGGGCTGTACTATAGTGGAGAAGACAAAACAGGCATTGTGTTTTGTCTTGTCGTTTGTTTGCCCCTTTGTTCCGCGGAATCTTGAACTCTTCTTTTAAGTTCATGAACTGAAACGCCAGATCGAATTTCCTTTTTCCTCGTTTTCGATCATAATCTGACATCGTATATCAGACTTGAATGTGGATCCCTGCTAAACTGTCCTTCAGCACCCTTACTCTGGAACTCTTTTCAGAATCAGTCATAGCCGCTGGTCTTCGGCAGTTTCGAATTTAATTCACTGCTTTTGTCCCTGCTTGGTCCTTTGTCTTCGGTATTACAACTTTGTCCTCATTTGTTCTGCTTGAGTCTGAGCAGTCTTTCATGTTTGAAAGGAAGGCCAAGATTACAGAAAACCTCACATTATGTCCGTTTCAGCCCAGGGTTGGTGCATTGATGGGTATGGATGTAGTGATCTAATCAGGGGAGCAAGAGTTAGCGTACTTGCTCGTAATCGACTGTTTACTATTCCCTGCTTCATTTCAGATTTCCTTTCACTGTAAGGTTAGCTTAGATTTCACGTCCAATATATAACATCCACACCGCATCATCCGGAGATGGAACACATTTCGATTAGATGTAGTATGAGCTGAATGGCATGGTTTCTTTGATTTTTCAACATTTTTTTTTTCTTCAAAAATGCTGAAATTGTCCGTATCATTTCAGATTTTTTTTCAAGCATGTTGACAATTTCTGTATAATTTGAAAAAAAAAAAAAAAGAAAAAAGAAGTGAAGACACGACCTCATGTATTCATTTATAATCTTATCAAATGATATCACAAAGCTGCGGCTGGTTTGACTAAGTCAACGAATACCTCAAACGGTTTGTATTAAACTGAACTGACTGCAGAAGGAAACTGAAACAAAACTTAAAATAAAAAAAATATTGTATTATTCCGCCGTTGAACGTCCATCTTGCGCCCAGTTTGAGAAGATAAGTGATTGCTTGTTCTTCGTTGTCATTGTCCTGAATGTTGTTTCTCTTTCCTGTAGATTACCAGAGAAGTAGGAACGCGTCCCGTTCAGTGTTGTCATTTGTTTGTCCCCCTTCGTCCGGCGGAATTACATTTTTTTTTAAAAGCTCATACGGTTTGTTTCCAGTCTTGTCAAACGCACTGCATAACTTACACAATTTTGATATAGCGATCAGAACGCGGCTTGATTCTTCCATATGCCAATGACTCATATGGCCCGCACATTTAAATCAGCGACACAGCTCATGCACACAGTTGCAAGTAGTACTACATTCACTGAATTCACATCATCTTTTAAAAGAATCGGTTAAACAGTGGGTTCTGTTCTTGTGCTGGTTCCAGAGAGAGAGAGAGAGAGAGAGAGAGAGAGAGAGAGAGAGAGTGAGAGAGAGAGAGAGAGAGAGAGAGAGAGAGAGAGAGAGAGAGAGAGAGAGAGAGAGAGAGAGAGAGAGAGAGAGAGAGAGAGAGAGAGACAAGTTGGAGGAGGGGGGTAAAGATCATATTCACTCGCTCTGTAAAGTAAAATAGACGACACATTCCATTTGTTACAT
>JADBJO010005503.1:62178-86747 GCA_016801955.1 Conus betulinus
AAATGAAACTATGAATAAATGGGAAGAAGGAGGGGGGGTGGGGGGGGGCACCCCCGTAGACCGGTCGTCAATCAAACCATTGGAGCTATGCACAGGCCCCACTTGCCCAAGACAGACCAACCACCATGCCTCCCAGAAATCATAAGATGCATAGCCAAAATCCTAACAGGCATAAGCACCTTAACATATGTAGAGAAGGTTACACACATAATCTTATACGTACTCTCTCTATGGGGGGGGGGGGGGGGAGAGGAAAAGAAGTGGGGGAAAGAAAGGGATGAGGGGTGTGTGAGAAATCTGTTGTTAAGGAGGGTTAAGAGAGGGAGAGAGAGAGAGAGAGAGGGGGGGGGGGGGGTGGGGGGTGTGGTGGCGAAGAACGGGGGTGGGGGGGTTGGTTAGGGGTGAGGGGTGGGTTAATTGGGCTCAGGGGCATAAAGGTGCAGACTGTACACTCATACAAATGCACTCCCACATCCCCAATCTGATATATTCAGAAAGAAAAAGCTAAAGTCCCTCAGATATGCTTATAAAAACTGTTGTGCCGTTATACACCTTTTCTATCATGCAAAAACTTCCCCCCGTTCCCCAAAATGCCACAGCCTAGGCCCCAGTACATTATCCCCCATACCCCCTGACCCTCACACACCCACATACACAAAAACAAAGACAGACACTCTTACACAAACAAAAAAAACCCTTACACACACACACACACACACACACACACACACACACACACACATTCAAACCCCCACCCCCACATCTGCTAGGACACATACACATAAATCCCCAGAGACACATACATACACACCCATGCTCCCGATAACCTCATCCAATCCATCAAACTCACATGGACCCCACCAACACACACACACATGCACACCACACACACACACACACACACACACACACACTCACACATATGCAAAAACCCGTGCACGTATACACCTACCCCCCCCCCCCCCCACACACACACAGAAACAAAGATGCATACACACACACACACACACACACACACACACACACGCACACACACACACACACACACACACACACACAGAACACACACACACACACACACACACACACACACACACACACACACACAGAAGCACTCACACACACACACACACACACACACACACACACACACTTATTAAGCACTATTACTGGAACTGGATCCTGTTACGGAGTATTGAACAGATGTCCAGTCTGGTATTAAGACCGGCAAAGACTGTCCCGATATTAGTCATCCACCATGTTCTTTCTTACCAAGTAGTCTTTCGTCCTCTACACAGTCTATGGCAAATATTTCGACGTCTGAGTGTAGGTCTTCAGATGGGTGCTTCAAAGTATTCATGTGGTGGGCCACTTGGCATTTGTTCGTCTTGTTTAATTTGATGTCCGATTTGTGACCAGCCCATCTCTGCTTTAGATTTCTGGTAGAACCAACGTACCAGGCGTCTTGATGGATCTTACACCGGACGATGTACACAGTGTTGGGGGTTGTGCAGCCCAGTGTTTTTCCTAATCTCCCATCTTCTTTTGTGCCATGGGGATATGAATCTCTCGATGTCTATGGCATGGGCACAAGTGTCGCATCGCTTTGCTTGGCACTTAAAGAAGCCTGGTTTTGACTTTGGTCCATGTTGACAAACCGGTGGGGAATCGTGGGTTTGTATTTGCCCCAGGTATCTCCTGCGTCTGTCAGCTGTGATCAAAGTTTTGGGTGGGAATATTTTCCTGTTTTCTCTGTCTACGTAGAGCAGGTGGAGATTCTCCCTTATGATTTTTGACTTGGGAGGGTACCGTGGGTCATACGTTGTCACCCCGGCATGTTTTTTGCCCTTGGTCTTCCTCGGCTTAACAAGTGCTTCACTGCGATTCACCTGAGCCCCTCTGGTTAGTTCCCTTTTGGCTTTTTTTTCGGTCCCATCCAGACAGCTCGAAAAAGCTGGTATATTCCTCTATGCGTTTATCCAATGTCAGGTCATCACTACACAGCATACTCAGTCAGGTCCCCACGCTAGAGGTAAGTCCTTTAAAGACTGATGGGGCATGGCAGCTATCTGGGGGGAGGTATGAGTGACAGTGTTTGCTAAAGACGTCTGTGTGAATCCTCCCATTTACAATCCTTAGCTTAATATCCAGGTAGTCAACCTCCGTGCCTGTCTGATGGTCCATTTCATGGAAGGGGAGGGGTGGGGGGGGGGGAGTGGAGGTCCTGGAGAAAGGCTTCGAAATTTGCTGAGTCTGCAATGTTGGGAAGTATCGTTATTCCGTCATCCCGGAACCGGCTCCAGTCTAATTGCCTCTTCTGGTCATCAGTGGGGGCTGAAACCAGGTCAGAGAGGAGCGGAATAGGGCAGGTCTCCACGAGTTTCTGGTCCAACTTACCCATGAACACATCAACGAAATCACAGGCATGAGGTGGTCCCATGGCTATGCCATGGTTAGGTCTAGCATAGATGGTGCCACTCCAATCAGTGTGTTGGGTGACATTGTTATCCAGTGACAGAGAAAGAGCTTCCATGACGCAGTTCGTGGGAACTCCCAGGGGAGTGGGGTGTTTCAATAGGAGCTCTTTTGTGCAGGGATGCCCATGTCGTTGTTGACGTTGGGGTACAAAGACACTATGTCACAAACAGCAAAGCAGGCAGAGTCAGGGAGAGGGGCTTGTCAACCTTTTGAAGGAATCCCTTTGTGTCCATTACTTGGTAGGGTAGGTGTTGGGTGAGGTAACTGATGCACAGCTGCTCAAATTTGGAGATAGGTTGAATTGGTGTGTGCAGCAGCCGTTAATAGCAGTCTGGTTGGTAGGGTTTAGCTTTATGGGTTTTAATGAGAGGCTTGCATTTCCCTGGCGACTTGCCGAGACATTGGGTGATGTGGGCCATTTCCTCATTAATACCTCCATTTTTCAGCCATTTTCCCGCCCAGTGCTTGATTTTTTTTTGATAGTTCCTGGAGTGGGGTCTTTTAGGAGGATGATGTCGTAGTAGCCAGGGTCCCTCAGGGTTTGGGTGATTGTGTCATCATCCTTTTCAAGTGAAGTGATCACTGCATTGCCTGTCTTGTCTGCATAGCGGCATGCACAGCCTTTTGTCAGTGGCAGGTTCCTTAGTTCTCCAAGGGCTTTTCTCTGCCCGTGTGTCAGGTTGTCTCTGATTTTCCTTCGCTTTGTATGGTCGAGGAAGTTGTCTTGACATGCTTTGATGAAGGATTCCAGGGCAGCATCGTTCCTTGGAGCACTTCTCGTTGTGGGTTGGTACCAGGGCATTTTCGTAAAGGTTTCCTCCTTTTCAATGTGGTCGTCTGTCTTAGATTTTTTCTTCCTTTGGTAGTGGAAAAAAATGCCAACGGAGGCGCTCATCCCAGGCATGCGTGCCTAAGAGTTGGTCACATACATCTATTGGCTCACGGGGGTTGGGGAAAAGCAGTCTGGGAGTCTGCAGATGGCAATCTGGTCTTGTGATTGCTCAATATCTGCTGTAACTATCGGATCAAAGGGGTGAGAAGATGCATGCCTTTGTAGATCACTGTCTTGTGCTCTACTAAAGTTCCTGCTGGGAATATTTTGGCTGCGGGGCTTTCCATGACGACGAGGACGGTGTGGGCGAACTTTTCTGGGGAAGGGGTCTGTCCTATTACGAGGATCGTAAATCAATCCTTTCACTTTAGTGGATCCAAGGAAGGATGGGTTCCTCTGAGGTGTTGAAGACAAGCGCCGGTTTTTCTTGTTGAGATCCGAGATTTTCTGGGAAATGGAGGGTTTCAGAGATTGTCCGATCCTGGCGATGAGTCTGTCTGTCTCCTGCATCCCAAGAGTGGTTTGTAGTTTCAGCCGGGATTCAAGAAGTTTGGTTTGGGTGTCTTCCATAGTTCTTCTTTTTTCTTCCATAATCTCATCAAGTAACCTTGAGCTAGCTTTGTTGAGTGTTGATTTTACACCTTCAAAAAGCTGCTTAGATGGGATGCCCCTTTATGCCCCTGAGCCCAATTACACCCCCACTCCCCCACCCCTAACCAACCCCCCACCCCCGATCTTCGCCACCCACCCACCCCCCCCACCCCACCCCTCTCTGTGGTCTTTTTTTTACCCTCCTTAACAACAGATTTCTTACCCCCTCCTCTCTTTCCCCACTTCTTCCCCCCCCCGCCCCCCACCCCCCACCCCCAATAGAGAGTACGTATAAGATTATGTGTGTAACCTTCTCTACATATGTTAAGGTGCTTATGCCTGTTAGGATTTTGGCTATGCATCTTATGATTTTTCTGGGAGGCATGGTGGTTGGTCTGTCTTGGGCAGTGGGGCCTGTGCATAGCCGCAATCCTGGTTTGATTGACGACCGGTCTATGGGGGTGCCCCCTCCCCCCTCCTTCTTCCCATTTATTCATAGTTTCATTTCTTGAGATTTGTGACCAATTGTTAGGATTTCTTTCTGTGTAAGTTTAGCTGCTTATTCTGATTTTGATGTGAAGTGTGTCAACAATAGGCAGAGGGGGAGCATGTATGTTGATTGAGGGGTATAAATTGCCTGTGTGTGTGTGTGTGTGTGTGGGAGGGGAGGCGTAGGTGTGTGGGTGTGCGCGCGTGCGCGTGTGTGTGCTTGTGTGTGTGTGTGTGTGTGTGTGTGTGTGTGTGTGTGTGTGTGTGTGTGTGTGTGTTTGAGTGTGTATATATATATATATATATATATATATATATATATATACATGTGTGTGTGTGTGTGTGTGTGTGTGTGTGTGTGTGTGTGTGTGTGTGTGAGTGTGTGTGTGTGTGAGTGTGTGTGTGTGTGTGTGTGTGTGTGTGTGTGTGTGTGTGTGTGTGTGTGTGTGTGTGTGTGTGTGAGTGTGTTTTTGTGTGTGTGAAAGAAATATTGATTAATATAAAATAATGGAAAATCACTCTAAATATGAAACATAAAAAATACAAAAGGACACAAAATCTATGTACAGAGGAACACCGACAGAAGGTGTGGGAGACGGTAGGGGTGGGGGGTGGGAGTGGATGGGGTGGGATGGGGGACAATTAAGAATGAGAGGAGGGGGATGGAAGAATAGGAAGAACTAATAAGGAAAATGAAACATTTACACAGAACAGTTATTGGTACATCTTTGGGTAAAGTGGTGTAAGATCAGACAGATACATCAAGTACGTAAAAGATTGGATTTAAACTTACTAGTGTTTGGTTCGTTTTTTAATTTTTCTGGGATATTATTCCACAGCCAGCCCCCCCAGAATAAGCAAGGCTTGATTTGCATAAATTAATTGATGGGAAAGGGGAGATTTATTTTATGCGAATGACGACATTAGAAGTAAATATATTCATTAAATAGGAAGGAGCACCGCCGTGTAGTATTTTATGCATAAAGAGTGCTTTATTGTACAATAGTTTGGTCTTGAATGGAAGGATACCTGCTCGTTCATAATCAGGGTGCCCTAGCGAGGGTTTATCAATTGTTTATTTTGACAGCTCTCTTGTATATACTAGTCAATGGTTTAAGCAACTTATTGCTAGCTAAATCCCAGAGTGTCGAGGCATAGTCAATATTTGGTTGAATATAAGATTGAAAAAATAATTTTCTGGTGTGATAATCTAAAAAGTTTTTTATTTTCCTGAGCTGATACAGTTTTACGGCAAGATTTTTTTGGAAAGAAGTTCTAAATGCTTCGACCAAGATAGGTTGTTGTCGATTGCTATTCCTAAGACTCTGTGATTTGAAACCTCTTTGATGTTTTTCGTTACCGATATAAAGGATTGGCAAGTTTTCGGTTACATTTTGACGTTTTTGCCTTGTTGTAATCAACATGAATTTCGTTTTTTGAGGATGCAGAGACATGTGATTGAGTTGTGTCCATTTAACGAGAAGGTTGATATTTTTCTGAATATCAAGGTAGACTTGCTGAGCATTAGAATTATTAGTGTCAATAGTAGTATCATCGGCAAACATTTCACAATGAGAAGTCAAGGTTAATGGTAAATCATTAATATAGAATAAGAAGAGCAGTGGACCAAGGACCGAGCCTTGTGGCACACCAAAGTTATTGGGAATCAAAGTAGAATAACAATCATTTAATAAAACTAACTGTTGCCTGTTGAAAGGAAGGATGAAATGAGTTTTAGAGTGTCGGAAGTTAGTCGATAAAAATAATTAACTTTCTGAGCAAAAGTTCATGATTAATGACATCGAAAGCTTTAGCAAAATCCACGAAGAGTACTCCGGAAAAGTGTTTGTTGTTTATGAAAGCCATCGATCAACTATCTTAGTAAGAGCTGTTTGACAAGAATGATTCTCTCTAAATCCGGATTGATTGATTAGGGTGTAGTAGATCGATTTTTTTTACATGAGAAAGAAGAGACACTTTTTTTATGTGTTGTTCTAATGGTTTTTTGAAAGAACTGATAGAATAGAGATAGGTCGATAGTTAGAAGGATCAGACATATTTCCTGATTTGTACAATGGTATGACTTTAGCTTGTTTAAAAGCATCAGGAAAGCAATGCTTATCAATGCAGAGATTATAAATATATGTGAGAGTTTCTGCTATAACAGATGCTGATAGCTTAAGAATTTTCCCGTCAATTCCATCAATTCCACGAGTTGCTGTCTGTTTTAACTGTCTAAGAGAAGAGAAAACTTCGTGGATTCATGGGCACTTATATCCAAAGCTGAATGGATGTTCTTCTGGTGACAGTATTTCCGTAATTCTTGTAGATCGTTACTTTTTGATTCATCGTTTCGTATGATTTGATTTGCTATACTTGCAAAATGGGCGTTCAGTTCACTTGCAGATATGTCTTTTGTTAAGTTAATACAGGGTCAGAATTTTTCTTGGTTAAGCCATGTATAGCTTTCCAAATAGATTTACTGTCTTTCTTTCTATTAATTAGGTCCAAGAAAATATTCCTTTTCTCTGATCGTATTAGGGAGGTCACCTTATTTCTGTACTTTTTGAATTCTTCGCGAGAGCCATTTTTTAACAGATAATCCCTTTGATATATAGTGTCCTGTATTTCTTTTGTAAGCCAAGGTGGTTTTATCCGATGTTTTACTCTTTTAGTTTGAAGAGGGGCATGCTTATTGTATACGTCATGGAAGATGTTATACCATACTTGCAGAGCTTGATTGGGGTCAGTATGCTGATACACGTCATTTAAAGGGAATTTAAAAGATCTGAGAGAAATTTTTCACGATCAAATTTTGAAAAGTTCCTGAATGTAATCGTTTTATGATTTAACTTGGGTATTTTTGACACCCTTTTTGGTCCACGTAAAAAAACAAATCGGAAAATGGTCACTGCAGCCATAAACAGGAGCAACTGATTCTATTATTGTTTCTGAATTGGTAACATATATATGATCTATTAATGTTTCAGAAGAATTGGTTACACGGGTAGCTGATTTTATTAATTGTGTCAAACCAAATGATTCAAAAGTTTGAGTCCAGTGATTATCAGTTTTGAATAAATCAATATTAAAATCACCTAATATTATGACATCTTTGTAATTATCATTAGCATTTTCCAACATTGAAATAAAGCGGTCGATCCAGTCGACATGTTCGGCTGGATTCCTGTACAGAAAACATAGAGGTATGGGCTTGTTATACTTTCAGTTGTATTTCGATCCAAATAGTTTCTACGTGATGCTGTTCAAGGTAATCAATTCTTTCAAACTTAATTGACTGATGGACATACACTATTATGCCAGTTTCTCCTTTCTGAATGGGGTCTTTACGAATTATATTATAGCCTGGAACTGAAAGGTCACTATTAGATATGAAAGGAGATAAATGGGATTCTGAAAAACCAAATATGTGAAAATGTTTGCCCAAATTTGATAATATGGATGATATTTCAGTAATCTTGTTTATAACATGATTAATATTTAGATGCCCCACTCTAAGTCCATCCTCGGTTAGCCAAGGGCTACCACGTTCTGACATTATACAGGCCAACAAGGAAAACACGATCCACTGTACAAGTGAGAAAAAATACAAAGATCAGTGGTTGTTCTCTTGGTGTGGATATTGTTGCTTTTCCCTGCTCGGGTTACGATCAGAAGTTTGTTTGAAGAAGCCCAAGTCAGGCGAAAATTCGCATGGAAATAAATGTTGGAATTGCAGTGGCCTGGGTCTTATGATTTCCTTAATATTTCTGCTTGCTGCTGCGGGCACTGTCTGGCCTAGGCCGTTCTTTTGTGGAGCTGTGCCCAAACTTCATTGAAATGTGAATCAATCTCTCTCTCTCTCTCTCTCTCTCTCTCTCTCTCTCTCTCTCTATATATATATATATATATATATATATATATATATATATATATATATTACTACCCTTCGCTGGCTGCTTTGGGGGTGCTGTTCGATTTTTTTGAACCGTTGGTGGGGAGAATACCACAGAATTATGTGGTGACTCTCTATTTGACGCCAAGAGCACAGACACGATCAGTTGTGTCTCCCTCATGAGTCCGATCCAGCGGACGAAAGGCCTAGGAGCAGGCAATATAAATAGATCTGCCATAGAGAAGGATTACGATGATTCCCTCATGCAGCTAGTGAAGGGTTTTCATATTTATGATATCTTTTCTTAATTTATGTTCCCGTTTTCTTCATCTTCAACCCCCAACCCCGTTTATTATCATTATTATTTTTTTTAAGTTCAGATCTTTGCCAAGTCATTAATATATGACAGAAGAATTGTTAGCCTACACTTGTTTTTCCCCCACTACTTAATTGTTTAGCATTAAACACACACACACACACACACACACACACACACACACACACACACACACACGCGCGCGCGCGCAGGCGCGGTAGCGCGCAGAGCTCTACACAAGATATGTCGATGTCAGAATAAGATCTCTTCACCTTCCCCAACTTTGTCAGGCCCTGCATCCATCCATCAAATTGCCACACACCATTTCCCCGGTGGGAAATTTCAACTTCCTGGGCATCTTCATCTCCATCAAAGATGGATTGTTCAACACCTCAGATTCTTAAATAAATCCACCAATGCGCATTCACACTGGGCCACACATCTTCCCACCCACCATCCACACATCACAGCCTTCCCTAATTGGAATTCATATGCTTGCGCAGATTTTGCCCCAACGAAGACGATTTCACACAACTAGCAGCCAAAATGTTTGAATTATTTACCAACCATGGACACCCCAGTACCATCATTAATGATGCTCTCAGCGCTCACACAGCTGTATCCAGAACATTTGCGGCGGCGAAACCTAGCCTCCCAAACAAAACAGATAGACCCACCGCCTCCCATCTCTTCCACATACACACTCTTCCCAACTGCAGGATCCTCAAATCTAAGCGACACATACTACAAAATTACAAACCTGCCTTTGAGACCAAACCAATGATCACTTTCGACAAAAACCTTAGAGACCGACTTGTGCGCTGCAATCTGAGCAACATCACCACAGCTAAATCACCCACGACTTTTCCCTGCTCAAAACCCAGCAGCACATTGTACCCTCTCACCAAAAGACACCAGCTACGTGACCTCAAAGGCTCCTTTAACAATTAAACGCACATTCTCTTGTCAGAGCCGCATCATGTGCGAACCGTGCGGTAAGATTTATGTAGGTGGGACATCCCGCACATTTGAGACGCGCATCTCTGAAGACCTGGCTGACATCCGCCATTATCGACCCGAACCAGTCGCTCTCTACCTCAGCCATCCCCACAACATCAGTCATGTCAAAGTCCTGGCCCTTTGGCAGTCACTGAGTGACAACTTGGAGCGTACTATGCATCTGATATTTCTCTTCATCACCATGGTTACTTTACATCACATGTTATTCATGATGTTTTGTAATGCTGGGATGCATATCTGTGTCTGTCTGTCTGTCTGTCTATCTATCTATCTATCTATCTATCTATCTATCTATCTATCTATCTATCTATCTATCTATCTATCTATCTATCTATCTGTTAGTCTGTCTCCCTATCTATCGATCTATCTGTGTGTGTGTGTGTGTGTGTGTGTGTGTGTGTGTGTGTGTGTGTGTGTGTGTGTGTGTGTGTGTGTGTGTGTGTGTGTGTGTGTGTGTGTGTGTGTGTGTGCGTGCGTGCGTGCGTGCGTGCGTGTGTGTGTGCGTGTGTGTGTGTGTGTGTGTGTGTGTGTGTGTGTGTAGCGGGAACAGGGAGAGATTAAACAGTTGCGTAGTGTAGAGCAAAGAAGGGGGCAAAAGAGATACGAGAGCGGACTAGAAAAGAAGGAGGGATGGAGGAAAGAGAGTGAAATACGATGAGAAAAAAAAAACCAGAGTGAAAGGGTACGGAGAAAAGAGCACATGAGAAGAAAAGGGGGGAGAAGACAATAAGAGGGAAACATAATTGTACTGCGAAACACTGAATGTAGATGGAATAAGAACAGAGAGTTAATTCTAAAAGTGTGAAGGGGTAAGAATTAAAAGGGCTGGAAAAAAAATGAAAGAGTGCGGCTGTAAAGGGAAGCAAGTGAAGGAAGGGGGGGGGGGGGGGGGGGGGGGGGGGGGGGGGGGGGGGAGGGGGGTGGGTGGGTGGAGCAGAGAACAGGAACAGAGTAAACTGGCCAGAGCAGACACTCAGAGCAGAAGGCCCACAGCTGCCGGAAGCAGAACAGCACAGAGCCAGCTGCTGTATGATGACAGACAAGCGGTTATGTGAATGGAAGACTGAGGTCAGAGTTCGGGGTTACAACGAAGGTCAAAGTAGTAACAACGAAGTTCGAACAGATGAAAATCGCCCTGACTCTGTGAAAAAAAAAATTGAATGTGAAAAAGATGATTTTATCCTGGAATTTTGGGGTCAGTAAATGAGTTCAATGCCATATGTCAGCAAAATTAGCACAATGATGCATGACTTGTGGACTCCCAGTGTTTTCTACGCCATTGGTGGGGCACTAGAATTTTGGAGTAAAAAAGAAACGGACAGGGCATCTGCCTCAGAGTCAGGTATGGTATGGGCCAAGGGCTGGACCGTGCGATGAACATGTTTTGCTGCTAGCTGATCTTCCGAGAAAAGCCAGGTGCCGCTTTGAGTGTAACAGAGAATATGTAGCGTTTGGGGGCCTTAACTGTAACCTGGACTAGGACCGTACATTCAGTCTGACCTCCAGGAGACGGAACAAAAACCAACGACGTGTGTATGATGTTGGTAGCTAACAGGATGTGCCTGAGGCATTGCTGGGCTTGTTTCAGGCACAGAGTTCATCAACCGACGCAAAACCAACAGAGGCGCAACTGTGCCTCTGAGGATTAGGAACCAGTGTCCAGGCGTCGACTACTTCATGGCACAAAACAACTCGGCTACAACATTTCTATCGAGAAATGTCTCCCATTGTGACTACGACACCTTGCTACAGTTTACAGCGAGCCAAGGAGTAATGTACGGAATGTGCGGGGGATCCACTAATTTCTGTAACATGCATGTGAGGGTGACAAGAGGTATGCACGTGCAAGCTCACGTTCGCAGATCCATATTCTGGTGTGATTTTAGTCAAGGCAAAATGTGGAGCATGTCCATACTGACACACATAGCCAACCATGCACAGACACGACTGGGATGTCTTTTTCATACTGTTGAAGAGATTTTCACTGTCTCAACTGCCGAGTCCATGGGGATAATGGCGAAAAACAAACCAATGGCTACAATCAACATCCGAGCTGTCAAGCACTGTCCTTTAATCAAAGAATACATCACAGAATATTCTGGTTACGTGTACGTACCGGAAAGGGCTGAGCACAACCCGCTCAGAGCAGAGCTGACATTGCGCTCTAAACATGTCGTCATGGTCAGTGTTCTACAGTCATTCAAACTTGCGACTTGTCCTCCTCACAATCAGATAGAGGTCACGTACAGGAAACATAATACATCCCGACAATACACTACCACTGTATGTACTGAGCGTTCCACACCAGCATCTTTGTTTCTGGCCTCCTGCGTGAAACTCCACTTCGATCTCTATCAAGGCACCGTACGCTTTCTCAAAATGGCTTTTTCTGTGTTCTCCGTCCCTGGATATCCTTACAAACTGCCAAGTGGGTTGTTCAACTGCTCTGTGACTAATTATCCCCGGTTTCATCATCCCTTTCTGCGGTGCAATCTGAAGACAGAGTGTGAAGATGGACGAGATGAAACGGAACACTGTCCTTTCAGCAGTTCTGGTTGTCAGGGGATGGTGGCGTCCAACAACAAATGTTTCAGACTCTTCCTCCTGAACGCCTCTCTACATCACGTTCATTTCTCTTATGAATGTCGGAAACACGGCCAGTTAATGGCTTCTCTAAAAACGAGAAAGGAAGCTGAGGACTGCTTGCGAATTTTTCTCAATTATGCTTTTTTCTATAAGGTGTTCTTGGGTTTCACCTCAGGGTGGTACTCGGTGCCTTTTATGTACAGCAAGTTCCGTAAATGGTCTGACAGTACAATCATCTACAACTCGAATCATTTAAGACAAGTAGCAGCAATCATGTACACAGCTTCAAGTAAAAAAGTCGAGTGGGTTTGGTCATCAACAAGCTTTCTTCAAGGACAGAAGTTTCAAACAATATACACAAATAAAGTGATATGCGAAACAAAATTACAAGCGTTGGTGTGTTTCTCCACAAACTGTACCGGCCGAGTCAAAACCCAGTCCGTCCATTTTCACACAAACTAGACAGACTTTATCGTCTTGTTTCGATAGTCATGTGATCCACACATTCATGAATTGTGACCCAAACAATCACTGTATGAAATCTTTTAATTCTGAAGGCTTTGCGGTCCTGAATGAGAGTGCCAAGCAGGACTGCATGCCATCATCAGCTGAGAGAAACTGCAAAATGTGCACAGGGCATGTTCTGGTGTGATGATGACGTTACGTCACTGCATTACACTTTAGTGTGTGACGTCAGACAGGACTGTCCAGACAATAGTGACGAGTCGTTTTGTGAGCCTCCCTTTTGCCATGGCTTCGGTTGTTCTAATGGTCGATGTATATTACAGAGTCAACGTTGTAATGAGTACTCTGATTGTGTGGATGATTCTGATGAGATGATTTGCTACCACCAGGGCTGGGCTTCATGTGCATACTGTGTTCAGTCCAGGGGTGGTCGAACGCAGCAGCTTTACATTAATCTGGATGGGACTGGTTACTTTACACAACATGTGATGGCAGCTGACGACCTATGTATGTCCCGACACTCATTATCGTTGTGCGTCTGAGTGGATGTACTGTCTTCCCGTCTACACTCGATGCAACAGATTCTCTGACTGTGTCAACGGGGAGGATGAGCAAGACTGTCAAAAATCTCAATGTTCTAGACTGTTCCAGTGTTGGGCATCAACAATTTTGTCTCCATCCAGATCATCTGTGTGATGGCTGGGGCCAGTGCCCACAACGAGATGATGAACTGATGTGCGGTATGACTTGTCCCGAAGGTTGTCTATGTCAAGGTCACTCCTTCCTGTGCAGAAACATCTTTCCTGCACACTTCTTCCCACAGCTCCGAGATATAGACGCCACAGGCTCAGGAATGCAACTGGACGATTTTAACACAAATGTCTATCTTATTCGTCTTATTCTGTCCCATTGCTATCTCTTAAATTGTCAAATGTGCAGCTTCCTAATTTACAGTATCTTGATCTTGGAAGCAATCACCTGACAATTCTTGACATGCCTCCTTTTCTGAGACTACGAAACTTGAAAACGTTACGATTAGCAGAGAATCCCATCCGCTCAAACACAATTCACAAACTGGCAAAACGCATTCATTACTCACTAACGCGGTTAGACCTGTCACAAACAGCTTTAAACATCTTGAACGCTGAGTTGTTTATTTTCTTGCCTCGATTGAATCATATAAACTTCTCCGATTCCAACTTAAAAATCATTGGGTCTACAGGTTTTTAAAACATACCACGTCTGCGTGAAGTAGACATGAGATTTAACCTGGTGGAAGATTTCCCGTTGGATTTGTTGTCGGGATGTGGTTATTTGCAAACTATCTTTTCTTCAAATTACAGGTTCTGCTGTAAAAACTTACTTCCAAAACGACAGGATATGATACAGTGTTGGGCTCCCCACACCGTACTTCCTTCATGCACACAGCTGATGCCAGCTGAACTGTACAGAGTTTTCTTCTGGGTAGTCAGTTTATGTGCCACGTTAGGAAACTTGGCAAGTTTCGCCAGTTTTATCAGCAGTTAAGGGAGACTTTGAAAGCAATTGGTTAATGATCGCGAATTTGATAGTTGCTCAGTCTTGTATGGGACTTCACGTCAGTATTGCTGTAGTAGCTAACGAGATGTTTGGCGATCGTTACATCCACTCTGAAAGCATATGGGTCGACAGCCCGCCTTGTAAGATGGCCGAGTTCCTTTTCTATCTGTCCAGTGAGGTTTCAGTGTTGATAATTGCATTGACCACGATGGACCACCTCAGTGTTATTTGTCTTGGTAGAGATTCATGTTCATTGAAGACAATTTCGCTGGCATCCACTGTCATGGTGCCATGGTGTGCAGGAACCCTGCTGTCCTCAGTGCCGTGTCTTGTTGGATTGACACAGTGGTCACTGCAAGGTCCATCAGGCCTGTGTGTCGCATGGCACTAGTTAGTCAACACCATAGTGACCAAGACTTCCGATGGTCGGACGTAATTGTGACGATTAACTTTGTGTTATACTCAGCAATAACGGTAAGCCAGTTCCTGATCTACAGACGAACACCCACATTCAAAACGATGCTTGATTCCTCATCAAGGTCTGTGTATTGTGCGGTGCACCTGATGCGAACAGTGGCGACCACAAACGGTGCAGGCTGGCTCATTCTTGGCTTTGCTATGCTGATGGTTTCAAACGGCACTCCAGCATTAAAACCAACCTATGACGTCGTACTTGTGTTTGGGTTACCACTCAGTCCCGCTCTTAGCCCGTTTCTGTACTCCTGGACTGTGGTCACGCAGAGACGACAGATATCAATGGAAAAGAAAGTCATCGAAATGTTAAAATCGCGAATGGTTTCGACAGGAAAGCGGGTCATCACACAGAAACAAACGTAAATAAAAGATACTAACCTAATATATTAACAAATAAGGAAAAGCTGACCAGTGGACAAGGGCACAAAACAGGGAGTGCGTTCATAAACACATCTGTTCCTCTCTCTTACTTGACATGTCTTGCTCTACCTACATCTTGACCCCAGATAGGCGTTTTTGAGACACAAGCAAAGGACTGGCCTATGTGCTCCCAATGATTGTTCATATTATTGTCATTAAGAATATCTATATAGCGCCTGTCGTCAGCTAGAGACCAAGCTTCAAGCGCTTTACAATCCCCATTCTCGTTTGCACAATAGGCTGCCTACCTGGGTAGAGTCGACTGAAGAGCTGCTTGCCGGCGCTTCATTCAGTCATTTCCCATGTGATACAATCAATATACTTTACTCACTTTCCTTTCATCTTTCTTTCATGTTTCATGCAGGCTGCATGTTATGTGTAATGGGTCATTCATACCCTCTCTTCCGAAATTTTGTGTCAAGATTTAACGTGTGTGCAAGATGTTATGCGTGCATTCACGGAACCTCGGTTTACAGTCTCATTCGAAGAACTGTATGGGAAAATGGAGTCAGAACCAATGTCAACTTCGAGGGAAAAATCCCCTGTACCGAAATGGCCCAGCGGAGATTCGAACCCACAACCCCAGGATCACCAAGATTACAAGTCCGGCGCTCCACCAACCGAGCTATTCCAGCCCCTTAAAAATTAGACCGAAAGGAACTCAGGTTTAAATTTTGAGCGGGAACTCAACCGTGCGACGAGGCAACGGGAATTCCAGGGAGCGGGAGAAACACACGGGACAACTTGTCTGGACAGGCATGCCGTTGATCTCCAGCAACCGTGTCCAGAAGTGTCAACCAGACACGTTTATGCTCCGGTACCACCCAGTCTGCCTCCACTTCTTCAATCTGTCTGTTCTCCGCCTCCCTGATACAGCGCCCCTGTGGGTTGACACTGGTCAGTCTGGCAAACTTTGCAACAAGCTGGCACCGTTCTGGCGGCGGTGCACAGGTCGTCATGTGGTCCGGTAAATCGTCCCTACTCCCGGATACTTAAGGTCTTGAGGTTACATGCCGTCTCTCGATCCTCAGAGAGCTGTAGTGTGTGCGTGCAGTTTGACATTTGTTCCAAAACATGGAGATGACAAAAGCAAGGCATAAACTGACGGTTTGTTTTATAACAGCTTTCCCTGTCAATGAAATGGTCCTCAGATTTTCTGCGCTGTCATGCACACGCTCGCACTATTCACACAGGGCATTTTTCTCTCTTTTCTACCTTTGTTTGCTTTATAGCAAATATGCATACAGATATACGTAACGCATTTATATACATATCATGTCTCTCTCTCTCTCTCTCTCTCTCTCTCTCTCTCTCTCTCTCTCTCTCTCTCTCTCTCACTCACATATCACTGAAATATCACTCACATATCTCTCTCACTTACATATCATGTCCCTCTCCTCTCTCTCTCTCTCCCCCCTCTCTCTCTCTATACTATACATACATACATACATATGCGCGCGCGCGGTGTGTGTGTGTATAACCCGTTCATAGATTAAAAAAGACACACAAGTGTATAGATTTTGCACCAATATTTCGGCTTTTTTGGCCTTCGTCAGGGTACATGACAAGGTCTGGGCCACATCAGTAAAACGACAGAACGAGATCAACTAACGCATTAAACTGCACGTGTATATTGCTTAAAAGGTACGTGAAAAGCTGCAAAACTTGTTCAGCCTGGTGTGCCCCACTATCCCATCTTACATGGCGAACACGTAAGTACACGTAAGAACGCGCGCGCGCGCCCCGCGCGCGCACACACACACACACACACACACACACACACACACACACAAAGGCACACACACAAATACGCGCGCTCGCGCGCGCGCGCGAAGACACAAATTCTCCATTCACAAGTGAGAGACAGAGAGGAGAAGGGAAGAGAGAGAGAGAGAGAGAGCGAGAGAGAGAGAGAGAGAGAGAGAGAGAGAGAGAGGGAGGAAGGTAGGCGTGGGGGGCAAAAAGGAGCAGGGCGAGGGGACTGGCATACCTCGGAGCAGGCGATACACTTAGATCTGCCTTCGAGAGGGATTGCGATAGTTTCCTCATGCAGCTAGTGAAGGGTTTCTTATCTATGATATACATTTTCCCATTTACTTCATCTTCATTTTTTTTTTCCCCCCCTCAATTTTAAATCTTTGCCAAGTCATTTACTATTATGATGGAAGAATTGTTAACCTGCACTTGTTTTCCCCCACTACTTAATTGTTCAGCATTATATTGTTTGGTCAATCAGTGGGTGATTGCATCTCTTAGAGAGATCCAAGGAAAGGTTGTTCTGCACAATTCTTAGCCGCTGACAATGCTTGGGTTATTGAACAGCAGAGCTGACCACTCAGACTGTTCCGTATCTTTTGATCTCCCTTGCATCCTAAATGGATCCTCAAGCATAGGCTCAAAGATTGTCTCTTACATTTTATACTGTTTGCGTAATGTTTTTAGTTTTCAACAACTTTTTTTTTCCTCTCCACACTTTCGTTTTGTTTAATTCTACTACCTTTCGCTGGCTGCTTTGGGGGTGCTGTTGGATTCTTTTTCGAACCCTTGGCGTCGGAACACCACAGAATTATGGACTGTGGTGTGTCAGCATTACATATCTGTGTGTGTGTACACACACACACATATATATATATATATATATAAACGCACATAAAACGAAGATTAAAAACACAGACTCATAAAATTTTCCCCAATATTTCAACCTTACGTCTTCCTCAGGGACTTTGTGACAAGAATGAGGCCAGTCATCAACTACCGAAAACAATTCACAGATATTTTCACATCCGCGAACTGTCATCTTTTTTTTCCTTCCATACTCCCTTCCCAACCCACCGCCGTGGACCCCCGTCCACCAACGCCAACATTCCATGAAGGGGGGTGGAGGGCTCAGCGGAAGGGGGAAGGAAGGTGGTCCAACGCCTGAACCACATAACGCAATCAAAGCGGCATACACCTACGCAACCACAAACTCCTAAACGTTAAATAACGTTTAACACCTGTAAGGACTAGAAAAAAGGTAAACAAGATATAAAACCAATTCATACAGGGTAAACAGTTATATGTACTTAAAGGTAATATGCCAAAACAGTGACGGGAAAAAAATGGGGGGGGGGGGGGGGGGGGGGGGGGGAAGGAGTAAGAGGACGTAAAACCAATCTGTATGGAGTAAAGCAGTGTAAACACACACACACGCACACACACGGCGACGAGAAGGAAGACAGAGCTGGAAGTGCGGAGAGAGAGAAGTTTCTTACGTTCCATCCAGAAGGTGCTGAGAAAAGAGGAAGAACGTTTTCTGAAGGTATTGACACTAAAACGAGGGATCTGACGGAATTGAATATCAGCAGAGGAATGCAAAAACCAGGCAGGAGTGCATACCTAGAAAAAGACAAGAAAATGTGATGAAGTTTGACCATTTAGAGACTTGCAGTTGAACAAAAACACTGCTCGCAATTAATTCAGTTTTCTTTTAACAAGAAGCTAGTGAAGGGGATGAGGGAGAGGAGCCGCAATAGTGGATTTACAACATCTGAAAATTAGCCTGGCTGCGATACGCATTACCTACTGTGTAACTCACGGATAGGAATTTAGGATTGCCAGCACGCAGAGAATTACAGTAATCTAGCCGTGAAAGACCTAAAGCACGGATGAGACGTTTGATTGCATCCCCTGCACGAAGATGGTAAACGCAACTAATTTAGTAGAATTCCAGACAACGCACGCGACAGGCGGAAGAGATGTGCCTCTGGAACGATAGTATCTCATCCAGTGTAACACCAAAGTTTATTAAAAAAAATTAGACAGGCAAATAAGGAGGTCGTCTGGCTGGACAGATGCTGGAACCCGTTCAGATCAAAGAACTTTTTTGTTTGCTTCAAAGGAAAGTGACCACAGCCGGAAATTGAAACAAACTTTAAGAAAAAAAGTCGCTGCACCCCGAATGAAAGAGGCAAACACGTTACAAGACAAAAAACATGATGCGTTTCGATCTCTCTTTGGTCTTCTTCAGGCAAGACAAACAATATTGTAAACGAAGAAAGAACAATATTTCTCTCCTCGAATTGGGCGCAAAATAAATGTGGAAAATGGATTTTCGGGCGTACATTAATCTTTCTTTTTTGTGTGTTTGCATTGACAAAAATGTCTGTCTTGTTATTACTCAACGGGAGCTTATTGCGTGTCGTCCAAGCATATATCAGAAACGCATGCTCTGTAAATTCGGAATGGTAAATGATAGCTGGAACAATCCACCAGACTTCAATGCCAGTTATCATCAGCGGAACTATTGTGGGACAGAATGTGCTGAGAGTCAGGATCAAGAGTTTTACTGAGTATGAAGCACAAACAAACTAGGGCCCAGAATACATCCATGAGGAGCTCCAGACATAGCAATTAGAGCCCAGTATCTAAAACATAAACAATATGATGCCAAATTTCACACGATTCTACAACTTCGCTACACACAACACACACGCTATGGACAAGGACAAAACAACACACCGCACCGACCTTGCAGTCAACCCAAAGACAGTTGAGGAGCAGTGCGATGGAGACGCCGAAGTAAAGGAACTGTCATGATCACAAAGCCACGAGGACTGTCCTCGGCGATGGTCGAGCTAAGTATCAAACCAGTCGACACACACACACCATCGGAACCAGCCTCTTCCCCATCAACTCCTCAAGCTGCTGCGAGACGACCTGTGACAGACACTGCCAAAATCACAAAGAAATCGAAATCCGATTGATTATCATCATCCACACCCCCATATGTGCTACATCAACAACGCTCATTGGATGTTACAGACCTGAAAGTAAAGGCCTCACAAACACCAAAATGTATGGAACAAACCAAACACACAGCGTGCTTCTCAACACCAAGACAGAAATGCTCAAAGGGATACTCTGCTGCTGCCAGGCGTTAGTCAATCTCTCTATAACTCACCACACATCATTAAGTACCCATTCGCACACATAAACATTACAACAGTTTCTTGTTACCCATACCCAGCGTGCCAACGCGGTGGGTTCGCAGTTTTTCAGTATCAGGGAAATATAACGACACATGAAAATCAATAACGCTGAAACTAGGATCAACAGAAATAGGAATGGTGGACAAAGGCAGAGGAACAGCGAAAAGGCATGGTGATACAGGAGATAAAGAAAGAAAGGATAGAATGCCAAGAGAATCAATAAAGCAGTTCTGTGAGGTCAACAGGGATCATTGACGACATGGGGAAAACACACTCGGCAGAAGTCTCGGCTTGAAGGAAGTGTGGAATGGTTCCCCACTTAGGATCAGCGTCATCCTCAGATCTTGGTATGACATACTGCATTTTTGTGCTCCCAGTTCTTATGGAACAGGGAGTACTTTAGGATGGGAACGAAGAATTGCTGTCTGTCTATGTGTCTGTCTGTCCGTGGTCAAAATGTGTTCCACTCGCTCCAGACAAAACTTCTGGGCTGGTCTTTTTGAAAATTTGTAGGTATATTCATTATGGGTCATGTATGATGCCGGATGTTTTATTTACCAGAATAGCCGTTACTGACGACTATAACGGCCCCAAAACGGTTTTTTTTTTCTTTATGGAGTATCTAGAAAATGACAACGCAAAAAAAAAAATGACGTCAAAGCTTCTTTGCGTCGTCGTAAGTCGAAGTGACGAAATACATTATGACGCATGTTTGATTGTGAAGTCGTGTTCAAGATAAACTGGGAGTACGTTTGATATATGCTTAGCATCTTGTTTTCTATATAATCTTCCATGCCGCTTCAGTGGCATTACCCCCCCCCCCCCCCCCCACGCCACTCATTCCACCCCCTGTTCACAGCCACGCCCTGGTTTGTCTTGTTGCAGCTCCAGCATTTGCAATCGACAGGGAGCAGCCAATGTCAGCGGGTACTCACACAACCTACCAGAGGAGACAGCACCGCCACAGGCTCACCCCTGTAATGTTCGTTTCAAAGTGACTGCGGGCGGAAATTGAAACACACTTAAAAGAAGATTTACTGTTGCGCCGAAACGAAAGAGAGAAACAAATGACAAGACAGAACGCGACGCGTTTCGACCTCTTTGGTCTTCTTCAGGCAAGACTAACAACATTGTAGACAATAAAACGAAGAACGAGCAGTCACTTATCTCCTCAAATGGGGCGCAAAATGAACGTGGAACAAAAACGAGGTTCAGTGGTGCCTGTTTGATCAGACATACACAGGATCTGAAGGAAAGAGCAACCCAACAGACAATACAAGTCGCTTAGTCATGGAGCCAGCGAGAAAACGCGTTCCCCTCCACAGAGCGACACAGCACCACATCAGTCCAACGACAGCGACCATGGCCTCGCCAGTACCAGCAACCTGGAGACAACGTCACTGTCGTCACTTCGCCTAGTGCGTTGACAGGAATACCCAAATGTGAAAGGGTACCCCCTTTAAATCCACCCGCCCCCACTCTAAAGCTATTAACACCACAGAACAAAGAATACAGAACACCGAATAATAATAGGTGCGACAAACTAAACAAATTTATTCGGATTCGCACTCACACACGCACCACCAGCAAAACAAGTAAAACAAATCTTCAAACAATAACACATCAACCATCAATAATATTAAAACAAAAAAAAAAAAAAAAAAAAAAATAATGCCCCGACACCCCACCTCCAGATCCCGGGAGCCTCAAAGGACCCCAACCCACACAGGTTAATATCGGACCAAGGATACTACAGGGGGTATCGCGTGGTAACTTGGGGCTGGGTCATCCAGAGGGGAAGGATGGCCTACAGAACCCAAAGTGCCACGCAATACAGACTACTAAGGGACACAACAACACCCCCCCAAAAAAAAAAAAATTCAAAAAAATTCTCCCTCCACACAACATGTACAATCACTACAATTCTCCGTCCCACAACAACATATATAAATATATCCAAATCTCTCTCTATATATAAATATATATATATATATATAAGATCATCAACAGCTCATATACAATACCATTCACCCTCACACGAACTCCTACCATCTTTTTTTTTTTTTTTTCACAATCAATTTTCACACCTCAACTCTTTCCCTTCCCTCGCGGGCATTTACAGTTTGGGCACTGGTGACCACACTGTCACTGAGGTCTTGATGCCACGGTAGATGAAGCTCCGAACAATGCCAAATCAATAATGTCACTAAGTTCAACACAAAGTCACTAATTTCAAAACACCGTAACACAAACTGAAGACGACGAAGGGCTCAGCAGTTCAGCAGATCTCAACATCAGGAACGGAAGCTTCGACGCTCGAAGGATGCTCTCGACCCCTCCCGGTCGTCTGTGACGATGACCTAGAGTTCAGCTACACCGACGACAGAAGCCAAGGCAATATCCGGTACGATGCCCCAGACCGGATGATGCAGCAACAAAAAAATTTAAACCATGTCGATACCTGGAAATAAAATAATTTCATAAGTACTCTGACCCGCAGTTAATTATCTAACTTTAAGCACACCAAAACCATAACACATTATCTTCGCAATTCCACTTTCGACCAAGGCATTCAAGCCGTCAACTCATTACAAACTAACTACAACCCAACCTAGCCCTCACAATTCCATCAAACAATACCTAAATCAATCTACAATATCCAGGAAAAAATGCACAAAACAAACAGTTATTAACTTCCAATTATAAACACCTTAACTTTCTCCTTATTACAATATCAAAATCAAACAAAATCAATTAATAATACTACTATCCATATGACAAACCATCCTTCACATGCCACCCTACCAACATCTTATTATATCACATCCCAATTACATACATCAAATAGTATATACCCAAATAAAACCACATAATGCCATATATAAATTACTGTTTTTTTTTTTCTTTTAATGGCATATAAAAAATGCCACATAATTCAACACCAGCAACAACACCGGAGAGCGGAAGCGCTCGCCGCCGCTGAACTAGTAACGCAAACCCAAACATACTAATAAAAGCAGAGCGACGGGACGGCGCCCCCCTGCTGGGCCATACGTGATAAAAACATACGCCTAATCAATTTCAACTTGCAATAATCACCAAAAAACACAATATAATAAAAACACGACCCCCGCGCATACCGACATTCGACGCGTGCGCAGATGACAATAACCTCTCACGACACCTCCCTCTCACTCCTTCCCCCCTTAACTACAAGCCAGCGCGATTTACGGCTCCGTAAATATATATTATTATTATTTATTATTATTTATTTATTTTCACACTAAACTAAATCACACTTCAACACATTTCAACCCAAAATCATCTACCTTCACTCCCTTCTTTAACGAACAGCCTGCCCCTCGCTTCTCACCTGGAGTTACGATGACGACGAAGACGACACAAGACGAACACCCGCCAAAGCAGCACCAGGCCGGGGAAACCCGCGCTCCCTTGAAAAGCGTAGAAGCTGTAGGCAGACACCGAACACCGAATACTTCTCCAAGGAACTCCGAGCTGTCACCAGGACCCGCCGATGGACTTCCAGGCAGCCCACTAAACCAAGTGGCAAAACTGTCTCACCAGACACTGGATCAGATCTCCGTCTCGAGCCAGGAGTCGCAAACAACTGAACTAGATAGTCAAAAAGACAGACGACACTGGGAAGTGACAGACACCATGAAACTGACAAGGCCACACCCTGACTGCAACCAATCGTCTATAGGTTGCCCAGGGAACGACACGACACCACTCCAGATAAGGGCATGAATATCGACAGTCGTATACAGACTCAAAACACTAACTTGCTCAAAGACCAATCAACAATCAGTCACCCAAAATACCAGACCACACTTTTTAAACATAGGAACACTGTTTATCGGCACAGACTCCAACCACCAATTCCTCCAATCATCAATCAATAATCACTAACAGCCTATACCCAAGACCAAATATGGACCTAACCACATCCAAACACCAATCTCCAATAACTCATCAGCCAATCATCATAAAACATCAAAACCACAAACCACAACAATCACAAAAATAGATACGGCCAAATATAAGCACAAACTGCACCCTCATTGGTCAATAATCTACCTACAATAACTCGACAAAACACACACACACACACACACACACACACACACACACACACACACACACACACACACACACAAATAAAATAAAATAAAACACACATCGTAACTCAAAAAATATCGACATGGAAAAAAAAAAAAAGAAAACTAACCACTGCAACCACTCCGCCATACGACAAGCATAATTGTGTCCCTTGAATGTCCGTGCGTGACAGTCACCAAGGGCGTAGACGTGGAGAGCACATCAAGACTGAGGTCGCCATGCGACCAGACGTGAAGGGCTATGGAATTTGAAATCGACCAATGACAACGAGGATAAAGATGATGCTGATGCTGTGGAGGTCCGTTCTAGTCTGAGACTGCATTAAATGTTTGTTTCAAAGTGAGGCGGAAATGG
>JADBJO010005503.1:95116-115116 GCA_016801955.1 Conus betulinus
ACAGAAAGATTACTACAAAAACGCCGACGACGGGTGCGCGCGCGCGGGCGCGCGGCGCGCACACACACACACACACACACACACACAACACACACACACACACACAACCCACTTCGCCAGTGTGCGCGCGCACCTGCACGTACAATCTCGATCTCTCTCTCTGTCTCACACACACACACACACACACACACACACACACCACGCCCCACAGCTAACCCTCCAACAGAAATACATGCACTCACACAGTAAAGGTATTGAACACGTGTGCCATCTCCCTGGAATTAATAGAAAACAGCATTTACCTTACTAATGACTTGCTAATCTTAAGTGTCATTTCATGGATAAAATAAACGAGCAATAGTATTCATAAAGTTCTGCTATTCAGATTGAGAACTCCTCTACGAATTTTGAGGTTAAACATAACGTACGAGAAGAGGATGGTAAGCAGGGGGAGGCGGAGCGGGTCAGGTGACGTGTGGATATAAATTTTGCTCAAGACAATCAGCTATGGTACAGTAAACGCTTACCAGTATAAACAAGAACCATAAATTTCAGTTCATCCGTCGAGGTGTGTGATCATTTCATAACAGAACCTACATAAGTACCATGGAGTAGCTCTGTCGTAATAGCGGGCATTTATTGCTGTGTTATAATCTAGTGATCCCAGTCTGCCTCGTCTGAATATATCCCTTATGCCAATTAGAAATTCTGCAATACAACCTCGTCTCATACTACTATTCTAATGAAACTCGGCAGTTACGCAAACAGTTTTTTATATGTGACTCTCGGTCATGCTTCCTAGGAGCCCCGGACCCCCTCACCCTCCCCTTGTTCTCCAACACGACATTTAACCGTTCACTTTTAATGTCTTATGAAACCTCGCACCTTTTACCCCCCTCCATTTAAAGCCACACATACCCTTAATCTTTACCATCCGCTAATCAGCTTATTGATATCTTACCCGGGCAACGCCCAGCACGTTTTTGCTTATTGCTGTACTGCTGTCTGTTTTTGCATGGCGACCCTCCGGCGGGTTGCAACTTGTTGTCTTCAAGTCTTCTTTTCCATACTCTTTTTCTCTCTGTGGTCTTCTTAAGATCCGCCGCGTTTGCCGTGCGGTGCGACCTGTGACGGAGGGGGATGAGATCCTGGTGATTGTGAGGGCCAGCGCCATCAACACATTACTTTGGCTCGGACCTCTCCTAGACGCTTCCCCTGCATGGGGTTGGGTCAAAACGGGCAGTCCCCCAGCTGGCCAAGGTAACCCCTGCAGTGCTCAGTTCTCTGTTCCCGGGAGCTGGACATAATCGGGGGGATAGGTAAGTTGGCGCTGCTTTGTTGTATATCCCTCCTGAAACCTGGAAGGGGTCCAAGACGAGAGTTCTTGGCCCTGGCCCCTAAGTTGGACTCGATGGTGGGTGGGTAGGGTAGGGACGAATTCCTAAATCAAATACCATGGCCTCAATATCTAAACTCCCTTCCAAACGGAGAAAGAGAGACAAAGAGAGATCAGATTGTGATCATGATTCTGACTCGGACTCAGAAATCCGAAGAGAGTCTGGATCTTGGCCTTCGTGGTTGGTGGTGGAGGGCGCCGATGAAGACAAACCTTTGTCTGCACTCAGCCCCTTCGCAATACAAAAAGGTTTCAGTTGTCTGTCAGGAAATCTAAAATCAATCAAACGATTGAGAAATGGCTCATTTCTGGTGGAATGCGGTACAAAATGTCAATCGGATCGGCTCCTGAAATCAACAACTCTTGTCGACCGAAAAATCAAGGTGTCGCCTCACAAGAACCTGAATTCTTCAAAGGGGTCATTCGCTGCCCAGACTTAAAGGAGTACCGGAAGATGAGATAAGGTTCGAACTGAAATCCCAGGGAGTCATGGATGTGCGAAGAGTCACAATTCGTAAGGGTTCTGAAAGAGTGCCAACAAATACCCTCTTTCTGACCTTCTGCACCCCTTCGCTGCCACAGTCTATCAAGGTGGGCTATTTGAATGTCAAGGTTAGCCTATATGTTCCATCCCCGATGCGTTGTTTCCGGTGCCAGAAGTTTGGCCATGTGCGGGATCGATGCTCTGGAGAGGAGATTTGTGGCGTCTGCTGCCAACCGAGCCACGAGATGCCGTGCGTTCATCCGGCGCGTTGTGCAAACTGCGAGGCGGCCACCCCTCCTCCTCTAGAGAGTGTCCGGTTTGGCGCCAGGAAAGTAGTATCCAAAGGGTGAAGACGGAAAGAAGGATTCCATTCCATGAGGCAAAAAGGTTGGTTCTGGGCAGTCTGCCGCATCCGAACAAGTCCTACTCTCAGGTTGTTCGACAGTTTCTTCAGTATCTGTCTCCTGTCAGACAGACACCTTTTTGCTTTTCTAAGACTCTGCAATCGAAACCATCTGCCCCCAGCGGAGGCAAGAAATCCGCTACCCCTGTGATAGGTACAAACTCCCTCAGTGGTGGTAAAACCTGCTGCCTCCCATTCTGCCCTGCAGACACAGGTTGGGAGACCCTCTGCTTCAACAGCTCCCCCCCCCCCAAAAAAAAACCCTGTTCCTCCCAGGGGCACTCGCGGCCCCCAAGCGGTGCATCAAGGCACGATCCCAGGGAAACCCTCTGGTGTAGAGGTCATTGAGGTGGATGGCCCATCATCTGCCTCCGGAGCTTCCAAGAGAAAAAAAAAAAGTCCAGAGAAAAGACATTCAAGTCTGGGAAACACACAATCCATATTCTCCTTTGCAGTCGGATGATGATGAGACAGTAATGGACTGAGAGGTCTGTTGTCATCTCTCCATTCTCATGGATTCAATAATATCTCACTGGAACATTCGAGGTTTGAATTCTAATTTTGAAGAGCTGCAGCTCCTCTGTCAACATCTAAAACCTGCTGTCTTAGCTCTTCAAGAGACTATGATACGCTCTGACAAATCTTTTTTTCTTTATCTGGTTTTAATGTTCATTCTAAACCAGCACAGCCTTCTGCAGTTGGAGTGACTGGTGGTGTGTCGTTGCTTATCCACAAATCTCTTCTGTTTAGCCCTGTCTACCTCAGTTCTTCCCTCCAAGCTTTAGCTGCCAGAGTCTCTCTGCATAAAACAGTCACTATTTGCTGTCTATATCTGCCTCCTTCTGTATCCATCAGTCGACAAGAACTGGTCAGCCTGATTGAGGAGCTTCCACGACCTTTTTTTGCTGTTGGGCGATTTCAACGGGCACAATCCTCTTTGGGGTAGCGTTGATACTTCGTCTAGAGGTCTCCTTCTGGAAAGCGTCTTCTCAGAGCTTGACCTGTGTTGTCTTAATGACGGATCTCCAACCTTCCTCCACTCTGCTACTGGTGCTCTCTCATGTTTGGATCTGTCAGTGTGCGACCCCTCACTGGTCCTGGACTATGAGTGGTCGGCACTTGACGATCTGCATGGGAGTGACCATTTTCCAATTGTTCTAAAATCCAAAATGACTGAAAGCTGCACTGTTCCAGAACATCTAAATTTCAACAACGCGAACTGGGATCTTTTTGCAGGAACTGTCCGTGGGGAACTCACAGAGGAAGTTCTACAAAGTCTGGATCCCGCAGAAACGGTTTCCAACATTCTCATAAAATGCGCCAAGGCCTCCATTCCAACTTCCTCAAACAAACCCCAAATGCCAAAGACACCCTGGTTTAATTCTGACTGCCAACAAATCTCAAAAGTACGAAAACGGGCTCAGCGTCGGGTATACCAACGACCCTCTGGTCCTAACGCTCGAGCCCATCAGAAACTCCGTGCTAAATCGAGACATACTTTCAAAATCAGTAAACGTCAGTCTTGGAGAAACTTCTGCTCCGGGCTGACATCTAAAACTTCAAAGAAAAAAGTTTGGAACATCATCAAAAAAAATCAAAGGGAAGAACACCAACCCCTCCATTCATCACCTGAAACTTGCTGATGCTTTGATCACTGACAAACAAGCTGTTGCCAATCTGTTGGCCTCCACCATCCAACAGAACTCCTCATCTTCAAATAAATCTGCAGCCTTTTTAAGAAACAAGCAAATCAGAGAGAAATCTTCATACAATTTTCACATCAGACAACTCTGAAGCTTACAATCTGCCTTTCTCGATCAACGAACTAAAATCAGCTTTGCAAACCTGCAATGACTCTGCCCCTGGTCTCTGATGACATTCATTATCAGGTTTTGAAACACCTTCCGAAAGCTGTCTCCCAGACCCTTCTTAAAGTCTATAACCATATCTGGACCACAGGGTGTGCTTTCCGCCCTCCTGGCGGAAAGCCCTGATCATTCCAATCCCAAAGCCTGGAAAGGACCCTACCAACCCATCAAACTATCGCCCAATTGCTCTGACCAGCTGCCTGTGTAAGCTGATGGAAAAGATGGTCAACTCCCGTCTGATGTGGAAGCTGGAAACCGATGGCCTTTTGGCCAGTGAACAGTGCGGGTTCCGCAAGTACCACTCGACAGTTGACCATTTAGTCCGTCTGGAAACCACCATCCGCAACGCCTTTGTCAATAAGCAGCATGTGGTCGCTATCTTTTTCGACCTAGAAAAAGCGTATGACACCACGTGGAAATCAGAATTCTTATGGATTTGCATAAACTTGGTTTTCGTGGTTATATGCCTCTGTTTATCGAAAACTTTCTGGCTGATCGACAGTTCCAGGTGCGTGTTGGCACCACACTCTCGGACATCCATGGGCAGAGTTGGGTGTACCTCAGGGGAGCATCCTTTCTCCTGCCCTTTTCAGCATTAAAATCAACGACATTGTGAAATCGGTAGGCCAGGGCTCTGATCCTCTTTGTTTGTTGACGACTTCGCGCTGTACGCAGTTGGAGCTTCTTACGCCAGCGTACAGCGTCGACTCCAACTTTGTGTCAACAAGATTCAACAGTGGGCCGAGGAAAACGGGTTTACCTTTTCACGTACCAAAACACCCATCGATCCATTTTCACAAATTTTCGTCAATTTTTTGCTGATCCTGAAATTCTTCTGGATAAGTCCACCATTCCAGCTGTTAAGGAAGCCAAATTTCTGGGGGTTATTTTTTGATAAAAAAAACTGAACTTTCTCAGCCATATTAAAAACCTCAAAACTTCTTGCCAGAAAGCTCTGAATATTCTACGGGTCGTAGCACACACTGACTGGGGCGCTGATAAGAAAACTTTGCTGCACCTCTACAGAGCCTTGGTCCGTTCCAAACTGGACTATGGTTGTACTGTGTACGGTTCTGCAAGACCGTCTTACCTCAAACTCTTGGACCCTATCCACCATCAAGGGCTTCGTCTCTGTCTTGGAGCATTCCGCACCACCCCTGTGTACAGCCTGTACGCAGAGGCAGGTGAACCCTCACTGTCCAACCGCAGGCTGAAACTATCTTTGAACTACTATATCAGACTGTTCTCTGAACCGGAAAACCCTGCCTATGACTGTGTCTTTGACCCTCAGTTCCAAAGCAAATTCGAAAACAACCCTAACTGTATTCCGCCGTTTGGCCTTCGTATGCAACCTCACGCGCGGAATGCAGGTCTAGACCTAGGAGTTGTGTCTGATTTTTTCCAAGTTTCCAGATGAGCCTCCGTGGACCTTTTTCACACCAGAGATTCGTTTTGATCTTGCAGCTTTTCGCAAAGAGTCCACCAGCTCTCTGGCATACAGGCGTTGTATGCTGAGCTGTGTTCAAAACTCCCATCCTATCAGAAAATTTTCACTGACGGTTCCAAGTCTGAAGATGGAGTGGCCTGTGCAGCCTACTGCCCTGGTGCTCCTTCTCAAATACTGTTAGAACATATTCCTTCAGACGCTTCTGCTTACTCTGCTGAAGTTACAGCTCTGGTTCTGGCACTAAGGATAATCTCACAGTCTCCGAAGAGGGACTTTCTGGTTTTGTCGGATTCACTGTCGGCTTTGGAGGCCATAGCTGGCCGCAACCTTCAGCACCCCGAACTTTTACACTTTTTTGACCTTTTTACCAAGTTGAAAGCGGAGGGTTACAACATTCTTCTGGCTTGGGTTCCTGGTCATGTTGGCATCAGAGGGGGAACGAAATGGTGGATCGTTTGGGCCAAGAATGCCACAAGAGAGAAACTGTCAAACACACCTATCCCCTGCTCAGATTTGAAACCCAAAATTAATGATTATGTCAGAGATCTCTGGCAGGAGGATTGGAATACACAGACGGACAACAAGCTCTTTCAGATCCGTCCAAACCTTAAGGAGTTCCTCTCATCTGCGTCTGGTGGTCGTAAAGAAGAAACAGTTCTGTGCCGGCTGCACACCGGCCATTCATATTTTACTCATTCCTACCTTTTAAAGAGTGAAGAAGCTCCGTGGTGCATTCATGTCATGTGCCACTCACAATGAAACATATTCTTTTGGAGTGTTGGGACTTGCACGATGTGAGACACAAACATTTTACAGCAGATTCCATGAAAATCCTGTTCAGAGATGTCCCACCTGACGTGATCTTGGGTTTTTTTGAGAGAGATTAACATTTTTCATCTGATTTAAGATTTTACGGAAGAAAGATTTTTAACGAAGTTTCTTAAGAATCTTAAACGAGTAGTAAGCCATACGACTACATTTTTGTACGAGTTTACCGCTTCCATTTCAGATTTACCGTAAAACCATTTTTCATGGCGAGATATATAACCCTCATTTCTAAACACCACAATATTGGATTTCTCCAGGTTACCGAAAGGTCAAGAGAATTCCACTTATAAAGGGGAACCTCTGTCACAAGCTCTTTACGTTTTCCAAACCAAAAGTGCACAGAGAGAGAGAGAGAGAGAGAGAGAGAGAGAGAGAGAGAGATGCGTATCATGTCTTGCACGTGCAACAACAGTATGTGAACGTCGACACACTGGTTCTCCCTAAACACGTTTCTGTGTTTGAAGAAAACGACGGCTTTGTTGAGCTGAGTGGCTTGGGACAACATTTCAGCTGTCTGCTCTACATCAGGTGCCCTCAGGTAAATTTTATGCAACGTTCACCTTTAGCTCCATAAGATAATCTAGACATGGGCAGAAACTCGATTCCAATTCAGACAGCTTTTCTTCAAAATAGTATCATCTCTTATGGAGCTAACAATGGATGTAGTCAGTTTGTTTCTTATGAATAGAATTCAGGCAGGACTTTTTTTTTTCAAGGAAAGATTTCCTTTCATAAGCCTCTTCATCCCCGTTCTCTCCCTCCCTCCCAGATCCCCTTCTTTCACAAGAGTTTATCTCCCATCAACTATCAAGGTCTGTTAGGGTGCAAAAATATGTTTAGAATGTTCCACAATAACAAGAGAACATACAGAATCAACAGAGTGAAGAAGATCTGCTTTAAACGGTCACACTATGCAGATCTGAGAGTAAAAATTGTTCTAGAGGAAAGATTTTGTTTCGTATCCATCCCACCAGTAAAATATTTCTGTCTGTCGAATATTAAAGTGAGTTTCATGAAATTTAACAACGTGTTTTTGTATAGTCGATTTCTTTTTTTTTTTTTTATGCGACTTAACCGACCTTGATCTTGGATAGAAATAGCGTTTGCAGGGGAAAAGGGGGTACAACAGGAAAATCTCTCTGCTTTTATTCCCCCCCCCCCCCCCCCCCCCCCCCCCCCAACACCAGGTTTGTTGTTTTGCATGTCGAAAGCAGTACACCTCGGGAGTAACGTATAGAAACGTGTGAAGAGCGGACTAGGATTGTGTTGTTTGGTATGGGCCTTTGAAAGCCAAGGTGACTAGAGTTCAAAATTACTTTGATCGACCTTCCATCTCCTTACTCTAAAAACATCACACACACACACACACACACACACACACACACACACACACACACACACACATACACACACACATATATATATATATATATATATATATATATATATATGTGTGTGTGTGTGTGTGTGTGTAACTGTACATCGGTTTATATCGCATGAGTATATTCCACATGCCGAACCGGTTATAACGTCACATGACCGTTAGTGAATTTGAAGCTTCCCCCGTACCCAAACCAATTCTGTAACAATAAGAGAGAGAGAGAGAGAGAGAGAGAGAGAGAGAGTGTGAGTGTGTGTGTGTGTGTGTGTGTGTGTGCAAGCCCGCGTGTGTGTGTATAATTAGGGGAGGGGGAGGGGGAGGGAGAACCTTCACTTCTGACCGACTCGGAAGGGAAAACAAATCTGTAGATTTACGCACTCCAGAACCTATAACGTTAGTAACGAAGCGACTGAGAACTTACTCCATTTATAACCTTTACCCCCCCCCCCCCCCCCCCCACCCGGGCCCCCGCTTCAGCTCACACCATTCTTTCTAATTTTCTTTAAACAATACCGTGGAGAGCTGAAAATAATGTCTCGGTACAGATCTGTAAAAAGACGTTGAAAATAATTGAGTATAAAATAGAGAGAGTAGAAAGAGAGAGAGAGAGAGAGAGAGGGAGGGAGGGTTGGTGGGGAGGGGTAGGGTGTGAAGAAGAAGATGGCTAAAACATGTACATTTGTTCTCGGAAATCAGAGCCTACATTCACGAGGCCAGCGGAGAAATGATTTAAATGGTGGCATTTGCGCATTTAAGAAATTTGTATAATGTAACTACATCGTTGATTTACTTCTGAATCACGCTGATGTATGTAAATGATGTCATGAAAACAAACTGTTATTGGCATGCATTTTTGACAATACACTGATGAATATGCATTGAATCCCCAGTCAGTAAGCCTATGTCATGTGACAAGTGGTGAAATTGGACAAGCACTTGGTAGAACTGACGAAAAGGTTTGTGGAGGGTTCATCGCTTTTATTGCATTCAACATCTCGGAGAATACCGTGATCAGCGCAATAATGGCATTTTCCGGGGATTGCAATTTCTTGTATGACGACCAACACAGTCTGGAGGAACGCGTCTTGTAGAGAAACTTTCAGGCAACGGAAAAAGGAAAGCAGACGGGACGTCGTAGTGATGGATTTCTGCAAGGCATTCCACAAAATCTGTCACTGCCTTCTGATCCTAGAGCTCAGGTTCCCCGGGATCACAATCCCAGTGAATGCCTGGCTCCAGCTTCCGGGCAACAGGCACCATGTAGTGGTGGGTGCCAGTGGGGTCTCTTCCGATACCATCTTGAAGTTGAGTGACTCGGGGCTCACTGTGTAACCCCGCGCTGTGTTGCTCCTCTCTCTTGAGTTTCCCAGACAGGTGTATTGGATCAAAAGACTCTTTGCCGATGAGTACTATCTGCCGTTGGACAGTCAATGTCTTCAAAGATCTTCAGCCAGACTGCAAGCTGGAAGCCGAAGTGAAGCCGAAAAAAATTACAGTCTATTTGCCATTGGTAAAAGACATCCACAAACTGGTGAAGACCTTCTTCATGATCAAAAACTGAATACAGTTAAGTAAAATGACTACCTAGGTGTCGTCGTCTCACAACATCTTATACGGGACACTCTTGTTTCCAGCACCAAACAGCAAAGCCAGCGACACCCCTGGTTTTCTTTGCTGCAAATGGAAAGGCAGACTCAGCAATGAGATAAGATCCTACAACACCCTCACACAAATTCTGCAATACGCCTCAACAGTCTTGGGCTCTTTTTCACTGGCAAAGACATCAGCAAAATCGAAAAAGTTGGCGAGTCGTTAAACATCAAGTATGAAAATGATTTATTCATTCAGTAGCTGGCAACAGTTTTTCAAAATTCCATGATGTATAAGTTTCCACCGATAGTCTTTTCGAATCAATCCAAATCCACACTGCAAGAACAATTTACTAGTATCACCAGTCGACCAACTTCTTTAGGCTAAAAGAAAGTGCAAAATGAACTCATTTTTACCTTGTATTACCGACCACAGGTGAAGTTTCAGCACCTGGATATTGAATATCACCCTGGTCCTCTTTTACTACCCCACCCGCTTCAGTCGTTTCATCGTCCCTTTTCCTCGTAGCAGAAGTTGTTTGTTTGTCTTAGGCAGTATTTTGTTTTTGTTCCTCTGTTTTGTCTTTCAAAGCGTCAGTCTTATGACTGAGGACATCGCATGAAAGAAGTACACAAATTATGTCCCCTGCCATCTGCAAATATGCATATACCGACGAATGCAGAAAGCTCCCAGCTTTGTTTCCAGATGAAAACGGACTTTGAACAATTTGAATGTTGATTTTTATGAGCCTGTAGGTTTTGACCACTGCGACGACACATGTGCGGTCGAATGCATAGAATGCATACAGCTTTGATCATAAGATGAAAACGAAGGATTCCTGAAAAGTTTGAATTTTTGAGTTTCGTCGAAATTTCTGTTAGACACTAGCTTGTACGGGACAGGGTGGGTGTGTGGGCATGGACATGGTGGGAACAGGTACACAAAAATTAATGGAAACCTTTTCCCCTTTTGACGCACCTTCTCTTGAGACGTAAAATGTTCAGAGCGACATGCAGATGGTAAGTGTAGAGGTCAGAGGTTGGTTTCCAACCGAGGACAGGTGCTATGTAAGTACTCTTAATGATAATGATGTTCTTGACTACAGGAAGTGAAGCTGAACTGCCGTGATGGACCAAGGAGGACTCCAGAGCTTACCCGTACAGGTGTGGAAGGAAACCTGCCGTTTTCTCAGGGACATCGACCTGTGGTTTCTGGTGCAAACGGGCGACCAACCACGGGAAGGGTGCGAGGCTTGTTTATTGACCTCAGTCAGGGAATACTCTGTGAGACCAAGTTCCTGTGAACATATTGACGGCTTTTACCTCTTTTTATCCAGAACTGGTCAATGTTCACAGAGTGAACTCCACGGCATGAGCAAGATGGGGCCTTTTCTTAGAAATGTTCGTTTTTTACCACGAACTGCTATTGCTTGGAATCAGAAACTTTCAAACAGATGATGAGTACTTTCGCCAAGACCTCGAGTACTCCACTTTCTATAGAGATTGTGCTGGACAGTCCATGGGATGCAGGGACGTTCCTGGCAGGTACGGTCTTACGGTGAGGGACACCTGGTCGCAGTTCATTCTTGCATGTGAAAGGAATAGGAAGAATCTTAGACTCTCATTGGCAGTGAGTCTGATAATTTCATTCGAATCGGAAAGGTTCCCGAGACTGTTCTGTTCACAAAATAATTTGAGGGGGTCTTTGCGCGAAGCAGCATACGAAAAAGAACTGATCTTACGGTTTCTTACTAACTTGGATGCCACAGTACTGCATGACCATGAAGAGGGAAACGACCCAGTTAATCCCACCTCTGCAGCGTATTTGCTGTCTTTTTTTCCCAGTCTACAACATTTGAAACTGCACGGGTTTGCAGTCAGTGAAATTGTGTTGAATCAGCTGGCTCAGACAGCCAGGCACTTAAATGTATTGACGTATTAACAGATAGAGGCTGTCCAGAAAACATACGTCTAAATGATATATCCGCCTCCGTGTGGGACACATTGGTAGAAGCTTGTCCGAATCTGACCGTGAGATGCACTGCCCTAGACCAGAGCGCGGTTGACGATCTGTTCAGCCGCGTGCTCAAACCCTGTGCCCCTCTGTCTTACATCAAAGAGAGAGTGGAGAGCGAGCGATTGATGCTGGACAGCCTTCGCAGGTGTGAAGCGTTCACCAAGACTCTGCGATGTATCCACCTGGAGGTCAGTGGATCACCCAATCTGGATGTTGGGCACAAGACACCAGGCGCGCTGTTTTCCATTTCTTGGCCACACACCCCCAGTTCAAGGTTAAGAGAATTTTTGGAAAAAATATTTTCGTTCTTAAATTTTTGAGGAGTGATAAGCATGGTTAAAGAGACACTCTGCTTCATGACTGAGCCCTAGTTGTTCATTATAAAGTCTTTGATAGAAGAAGTCAGGAAGTTTTTTGTTTGTTTCATATTTGTTTGTTTGGTTGCCTTTTCCCCCTGCAACTGGACAACAAAGTTTTCACCATCGTTATTCCCACACTTGAGGTGTGCACTACCACGTAGGTACAAGTCTGTGGGATGGCAGTGGGTCAGCGTCAGCTGCGTCGACTACCGGAGCCACTCGCAAGCAGGGCAGCGTCTGCTGTGGTTAGTGGTTTAACGGCGATCCCATTTGGATTTCTCCCTATGGATAAGTAGCGCTGGGGATATCACTGAAAAAAATTGTGGAGTGTGAATTTGGGGAGGCTTACTGAACGATATGGTGAATTACGTAATCGAATGGACAGGGCATACAACACAGAGAGAGAGAGAGAGAGAGAGAGAGAGAGAGAGAGAGAGAGAGAGAGAGAGAGAGAGAGAGAGAAATTCGCTCCACAGTCATTTTACTTTAGCACCAGTTGATGACGGGCACAAAGTATTGTTTTTTGCTCCCAAGGCAATTACACACAGTTGGGTCAATACCAATCGGGTTGTTACCAATACACAATTCAATGGTACCAAGATGCTGCTGGTGAAGAGTTTAACAGTTACGCTATGAGACCCCCCACCCCCTCATCATCCCACACTCCTTCCTCCTCCAACACACCGATCTGGGGTTGTTTTTTTTTTTTTTTGTGAATTATGGCTAAAACATTGTGATTAAGAAAGAATGGTTTGCCCGTGCTCGATGTCTCTCTGTATAAGAATATTTGATCATTACATGTACGTTTCCGTGGGTGCACGCAGTGTGTGTGTGTGTGTGTGTGTGTGTGTGTGTGTGTGTGTGTGTGTGTAACCTATTCCAATCCGGATATTCTTCTGAGAAAGAAAGGAAGGAAGAAGAAAAGAAAAAAAAGAAAAAAGAAAAAATCGTACACAATTTTTTTTTTCAATTGTGAAATATCTATTTGAAAAATAAAGTTTTAGACAGATAGAATTTTTTTTGTTGAATGATGCCTTTGAATTGTGCATGTCTCCTTCCCTCCCTCCCTCCCTCCCTCCTCTCTCTCTTTCTACCTCCCTCATTTACTCCCTCAGTCACTCTTTCACTCACTTATCCCACCACACCTCTCTCTCTCTCTCTGAACTGTATGAGCCGAAAGGAGGAGGCGCGGGGGAGGGAGGACGGGAGAATGCAATGTGATATAGAAAGTACGTAAAAAAAACTTTACATCGAATTTTATCCTGCATATCATATTACATTAGAGAAGAGGAAACTTTTTTGTACGTGCCGTTGATTTAGTCTCGTACAAATTCTTTGTCACAACAGACTTCTCTCACTGGAATTTGGATCGCTCACCCTGGGAGAGCGCGTCGACACAGGACGTCATCGTGTCTATACTCATCTCTTTTGTCTGTATATTCATGTACCATTTCAAAGTGCAACTGTACCCAGAATCTCGCCATGGACGATCATTTCCTTGCTGCCATAGGGTCTTACGTTCGCCAAATACAAGCTGATCACAGAATTTCAGTTCACCATCTCATGTGAAAGACAAGCAAATATCCCCTCCCCCCCCCCCCCCTCCCCCCCCCCCCCCCCCCCCTGCTCCCTCTCTGGCGGAAAAAAAACATTCCATACAAGACACGAACTCGAAATCCGGGAATCTCTGTTTTCCAAAGCAACCTTTTTACTCTATATAGGGATGTTTTTTTTCTAGACAAGAATCGGAGTTATTGAATAAATTCAGCGTGGAAAATCGACTCGGACAGCTACACACACACACACACACACACACACACACACACACACACACACACACACACACACACACGCGCCATTATTAGGGAGTACAGCAAGCATCAGATTCCATCCCTGTTAAAAATACTTAACTTCAAAAGACAGATTTACGTATTAAGGGGAGGGGGTATGAGAGGAAATCTTCAGTGTTTTCATTGTTGTGTTGTTCCTCCAAAAGGAGGAATCTCTCTCTCTCTCTCTCTCTCTCTCTCTCTCTCTCTCTCTCTCTCTCTCTCTCTCTCTCTCTCTCTCTCTGTATGTGCGCGCGCGCGCCTATGCTGAACAGTTTAGTGGTGAGAGAAAAAAAAATGCAAACTAACAATTCCTCTATTACTGCATATATGATCTGGCAAAGATCTGAAGGAGAAAATGGCAGTGAGCGGAAGGGGCGGGGAGGAGGGGGGGGGGGGGGGGGGGGGGGCACATGAGAATGAGAAGTCAGGGAAATATATCATCAATATAAAATCCCTCACTGGCAGTCTGCACGGAACATCGTAACCCATCCTGAAGACAGGACTGCTGCGAGGCCTAAAGTCTGCTGGATGGGACTCGTCATGCTGATTGTGTCTGTGCATACTTGGCACTATCAAATAGAGGTATACCACAGTCTATAGTTCCATGCTATTCTCTCCACCAAGGGTTCTCAAAGTGGAAATCAACAGCCTCCAAAGCAGCCAGCGAAGGACAGAAAGGTAAAACGAAAAGAAAATTTGGTTAAGAAATGAATCGATGAAAACTAGCACCATTTGTAAACTGTATAAGATATAGAGGTAAGTCTATATCTATGCCTTTATCTATATACGAATATGATTATGTGTTTTGTTTGTTTGTATGTATGTATGTATGTATGTATGTATGTATGTATGTATGTATGTATGTATATCCGTTCTTTTACTAACCAAAGTCTTGTCAGTGCTCTGAGGCAAGAATCAAATTTCTTGCAAATGTTGAAGCGGTGGTGGTGGTATTTACGACGGCGAGAATGATGCAGAAGAATGATGCAGGAGGAAGGGAGGGTAAAAAGGAAAGGGGAAGGGAGATGACAGGGTGGGTAGGGGTGGGGGAATGAATGATGAGAAGTTAACGGAATTATCTCACCTGTAGCAGTGCCTTTTATTTGTACGAGAAATGCATTTTCTTTCCGTAAATCTTTACATCGTTGTTATATATTTTTTCATAGTAGTCAAAGAGTATGTCGGTTTGTGAAAACAGGCCTGACTGTGATAGGCAAATTCTGTCTTCTTCTGGAACCAAACTGTGATTATTATCATTACAGTGTCAACATCCGAAAAGCAAAGAATGGGATAGAAACACTGAAGAATCTGGACGGATGCACCATGGGAAAAATCAGTAACTCAAACTTTTATGTCTGTTAAATACAAATATCAAAATAATTTCTTTTCATCTCGTAAATAAGTTTCACGATACGCTCTTACTCAACTGCAACTATCTGAAAACTCTTCAGTATCACACATTTACCTTAAAAGCCCCATGGAACGTTAACCCGCACTCTCTCCTGTATTTGTAACAAATCTTAGAGAAAGAAAAAATGAAAGAAATGAAATGTGATGTAGTTTATTTTCCCGTAAATAAAACGCAGAAGGTTTTATGTTTACAGAACACGCATTATGAAACTTAAAATTACAAGCGCTAAAGCTGAGAAGTTCAACCTAAAGGGAAAAAAGTCTGATGTGGACCCCTTCTTCTCTCTTCCATGCTTCCGTCCTTCCCCTTCTCCAATTCCACTGTCATACACTTTTCCAGTCTGGCTAGTTCAAAAACATGCCTTGCTTAAGAGAAAAGCAAAGAATGTGTTCAATATTGGTAACGCTAACATTTGACCCAGTCGCTTTGACCACTCTGCTGTTAGTTTTTTTTTTCTTTTTATATTATTTGGAAGCATTTCATCTACAGCACAAAACAATCATAGTGTAATACGATGAAGTATAGGAAACATGTGAAATAAGTAATAATTGAACAAGTAGCCAAAGGTACTGAAGTTACTGGATTTTAGGTCTCAAGAGGCAATGAAACTTCTTTAAAGCTTTGGTTTGAAACCGAAAAATGATTTACTGTGTTTAAAAACTAATCCAATATCTTAAATAAATGTATTCCTCAAAGTTTGCTTTGGATACTAAATTCACAAAACGAACATGATGAACACAGGAACTCTCATAAAAGGGAGGGGAGGGGGGGGGGGGGGTATACGGGGGCGAGGGCAAGGAGTAAGAGGAAGAGAGGAGGAGGTGGGGAGGCGGTGCAAATTTTGCAGTCAAACATATATCCCACTGCATGATTCAGTTCCAACACCATACCCAGATTAGCCCGACGACTCTTGTCTCTGACTCATTCTTCCGAAGGAATTAATTCTTTTGGGCCCACTCAGGGGAAAGGCCCAGCTACAGTGAGGAGGGGGCCCACCGATCGCAGTGAAAGTCGTGTTGAGAACAGGAAAGACAGCAACCTGGGATCCTCTTCAGAGAGCACGTCAGACCATGTGTTTCAAAGCTTCCTGTGTCCGGAGGTTCACTGTTTTCACCTGTCAGCAGAACAACCGAGGGGGCTGTGGGATGCGCGCAGTGATTCACTTGGTGATGGCGTCGTTTTGCCGGCGGGCTCTGCAGTCATGGAATAGGGGTTGGTGCACCCATGGGGGCGCATCCATGGAGATTCTTCTGAGTGGCTTCTGGTGGCAATCACACAATGCGTTCTTCTGGGAGCACGTATGCCCTTGACGTCTGAATGGAATGCCTTGTGCGTGCCTGTACCCTATGTGAACACTGCGCAGGCTTCCAATGGGGTGCAGAGTTGTTTTTGTCTGTCTGGTAAGGCCAGCACTTCTCTAGATCCAACTTACACTTTCAGATGTATCTTTCGCTCTTCTTGTTTGTTTTCATCAAATGTGTTCATTCTTCCTTGTGGGGAGCTGCCAAACATAGTAGGTTTTGAGAGGTAGGCCTATCTACACTACGCCAGTCAAAAGAAAGAAAGAAGCAGAAGGTGTGAAGTCAAATAATATGTTTCATTAAAGCATTTTCTAACTATTGCCCACACAACAGGGGATTTTCTATTACCTACAGATTCAGAAGTGTCAAAGAACATATGCTTGATTCTTGTTAGTCTAACGCTAGCGACTAAAACGAAGTCGACACAGGTGTGCTTTTTGGAGGGGGGAACAGAAGCAGAAATACTTTTAAGAGGAGAGTATAGAACTCAGAATCTGAACCATTCAGTGAATTTATGTCCGTCATTGCTCTTTGGCACTCATCTTTTAGGTTCCCGTTCGTATACTTCCAAAGGATATTTTTTTTTATTTCCGGTTAAATTGTAGATCATAACACAGTTACAATTTATTTAATTGAGAATAACTTTACTAACACAAGCGCGCGCGCGCGCGCACACACACACACACACACACACACACACACACACACACACACACACACACACACACACACAGAGACACAGGGACGAAGAGAGACAGGGGAGAGATGCGTATTATGTTTTGCACGTGCAACAGCGCGTTTGTGTGAACCTTGACACACTGATTTGATCTCTCAGAACACAGTCTGTTGACAAAAATGTGGTGTAAACTGAGGGACACGAAGTACAAGCCGCCTCACCTGCAACAAGTGCCCTAAGGTAAATTGTAGTAGTAGTAGTAGTAGTAGCAGTAGCAGCAGCAGCAGCAGTAGTAGTAGTAGTAGTAGTAGTAAGAGTAGTGCAGTAGTGTAGTAGTAGTAGTAGTAGTAGTAGTAGTAGTAGTAGAACTACTTGTAGTGACTAGCTTCCATAGCCATTTTGTGGTAATGTGTACCCCATAAGATAAGGCAATATAGAGATGGCAAAAATGGGGACAATTTAGAAAGCTGTTGGTCAATTGAGGAGTTTCTTTTATGTGGTGAATGTGGATGTAGCTAATTTTCGTCTCAAGTCGCACAATTCAGCAAGGGATTTTTTTTTGAGGAAAGATTTGATTTTACTCCATTTTCTCTCTCTCTCTCTCTCTCTCTCTCTCTCTCTGGGACCCCTGTTGTCTTCCTTCACAAGAGCTCAACTCCGTCAACAATCAAGGTCTGTTTGTAGCTAGAAAATACTTAGAATGTTCCATAATAATGAGAGAACATACAGTATCAATAGATTACAGGACATCAACTTTACATGGTCATTCTAAGCAGATCAGAGCGTAAAACTTTGATAAGGAAAAAAAATGTTTAAGGCTAATCTCAGCTGTAAAGAGTTTCTTTCTGTCAGTATCAAAGAGAATTTACTGAAATCCAACTCCGTTAAAGAGTTGTCAATTTTTGCGATGGAAATACGCATCTGCAGGGGAAAGGGGTATGGCAAGGAATCTTCCCATCTGCAGTCTCGCCCAGAATCAGATGTGTATAGAAAGAAGTCCACCCCGACGATTAACTCATGGAGAACTGATTGGGATTGTGTTGTTTAGAATCCATGGACTTCGATTGCCAAGCTAAATTCGAGTTCAGAATTATATTGATCGACAATACATACAAGTTAATGGACATCACAGGTTAAAGATTGTCTGCCTGTTGCTTATGATGGACTTAGCTTCCAAAACATTCTGTGATGTTTACTTGGTGAATGAACATAAACGTGCCGTAAAGCTGACATCATTTAGAGGTCGAAGTTCTGTGTGTGTGTGTGTGTGTGTGTGTGTGTGCACGCGTGTGTGTGTGCGCATTTGTCTGTGCACTCCTAAACTCAGTGCAATTCTTTTTGTGTTGACAGGTTAGTGAGTAAGGATACACGATGTACAGCATGATATGCGTATACTTCACGTACATAATTTGTGTGTACTCTGATCGTATTTCAAAAGGGAGGCAGATGTATTAAAACACAAAGTATATATTTGTTCATAATAGCAGAACACAAACTTCACATTAGTTTATCACACACGAGTATGCTGGAGCTGTTATAACGTCACCTGACCCTTCCGTGAACTTGAACCTCTTCCCGCAACCGAACCAGTCCTGTAACAATTATGTGATGTGAAGGGGGGGGGGGGGGGGGGGGAGAAGGAGGAGGATTGGGGAAGGGAGGGGAAACCTTCGCTTCCCAACCTACTTGGAGGGAAAATATGCATTTATTCATGGTCATAAGAATTTACCATGGCAGTAACTCAGTGACTGAGAACTATTTCCAAATACCCCCCACCCCCTACTTGTCCTTCCTAGCCCTCCGTAAACAATACTGTTGCGAGTTTAAAACATCTTAGTTCAGCTTCAGAAAGATTGAGAACAGCAAAGATATGGGTGTACATAGAGAGGAGAGAGAGAGAGAGAGAGAGAGAGAGAGAGAGAGAGAAGGCGGCTAAAATTTGTACATTTGTGCTCGGACGTGGATGGTGACGGTTACCTTGAGTGTAATTATTTTGATTTTTTTGTTTGAATGATATTCTCTGTTATATTTCGCTATATTTGTTCGCTTCTATTTTCGGGATATGTGTTAGAGAAGGAAAAGCAGCATGTTGATTGCATGAACACTCAGACCAACTCGTTGACTGAGTAAATCCGACATTGACTGAATGTTTTATTGGTTGATTTATGTAGTCTTGTTTCAATGGTATTGGCATACAATAAATGCTTTGGATGACTGCTCGGCGGATTGTCTGATTGTTTAATATTTGGCTGGTTGGCGTGTTTCATAGTCTGGGTTTGTCTGGGTAAATAACTGACAGCTCGACTTACAGTGATAGTTTGGTTGTATTCAATAGCTGGCAGATCGGACTGGTTGATATACTTGAACTGACTTATTTAAATGACTATTAACGAGTTTTGTGCTGTTTACCAGATTCCACACTTACGAAACAAGCTAAGAGTAGCTGATGTGATAAGTGGATTCAAAGACATAACCATCACTGTTAAAAGGCCTGAAAAGGTCAGTTGGTAGTGCGCTGGACACGTGATCCTGGTGATTTGGGATTGCGGATTCGAATCGCAGCTGGGACATTTCGGTTCTAGGCTAGGGATTTTTTTTTTTTTCTCGGTGTTAACATTGGTTCTGACCCCACTTCCCAAAAGTCCTTTGAAGGAGACTATAAGCGTAGGTTCCGTGTGTGGACGCACGCATATCATCTTGCACACACGTAAAATCCTATCACCAACATTTCAGTTAAGCCGTTGGCATGGATGAAATGTATACATTCAGCACGCACCGAAAGAATGAAAAATAAGAATGACACATTGATTAACTGACATACTGATTGACTCATGAAACGACTGAATGTGGCACCGGAAACGACTGAATGTAGCACCCGCAGCCAGCTCTTCACTCGGATCTGCCCAGGTAGACAGCCTGTCGAGTAGAGGAAAAAGTCTATATTGTCAATAACTCAGAGGTTGGTCTTCAACCGAGGACAGGCGCTATATAAGTTATCTTAATGATGA
>JADBJO010005503.1:125116-130116 GCA_016801955.1 Conus betulinus
ACCTTATAATCATTCTTTCTCTGTCATGTTGGGAATGATCCTGCTCATTTCACTCAGGATGTCCAAAAGAATGACTTTGGTACATGTAACCCGGGATTATTGGTTTCAGAAAGTAAGAAGGGGAAATAGAGAAAGTAAATGACCAAAGAAGAAGAAGAAAAGAAGAAGAAAAAGAAAAAGAAGAAGAAGAAAAAAAAGAAGAAGAAGAAGAAAAAGAAAGAAGAAGAAAGAAAAAAATGAAGAAGAAAAGAAGAAGAAGAAGAAGAAGAAGAAAAAGAAGAGAAGAAGAAGAAAGAAAAAAAGATAGAAAACAAAGTGAAAGAACAAGTCAACAAAGCCAAACAAACGGAGAGCACATTGCCTTTTAACCAACAGAAGAAGTACGTTGTATTGTGCATTGAATGATTGCAGGTCACGGTTATCTTTTACGCCGTAGCAGATGCAGGACACAAGCACTGGAGGATGCTCAGCATATTGTGCCATAAAACTTGGAAGCCATCGCTTTAGAAGATAACATTACAAACTTTAAAAGCGACTAAGTATACGTTCGTTTAAAGGAAGGATTTTTAAGCGCGAAATAAGTGATGAGGCACCATAGTCATCGCTTTTCACGACATTTCGCTTACGAAACAGGAAAACAAATATGATGGGAAATTATTGCTTTTAAAAGCCATACAGAAGCTTTTCTTCAAGAAACGAGAAGTTTTCATTGCTAAAAGAGTAATCATAAGCCATGTTGTTATAGGTTTTGGGTAAGCATTAGTGATCATTCTGCTTTTCACGGAGGATAATGTGCCATACGGCTATGATGGCGTGAAGTCAATCATTCTGATGGTACAGCAATTTCAAAATGTCTACATTTCCTTTATGTATGATGTAACTTTACATCACAAAAACATCAATCTTTGTATCTTCTCTGCTGGTGACAGAGTAGTAATTGTTCTAATTTGTATTGGCTATTCATTTATTTATTATTCATTTATTCATGTATCTATTTTTCTTTCTTCGTTTATTTCTTCATTTGGTTTCTATTGACATTCTATCTAGTTGTCTAACCGTGTCTGAAAGCGGCCAAACTAAAACTTCGATGTCAGTTTTTTTTTTTGTTTTTTTTTTTTTTGTTTTGTTGTTTGTGTAGCTGAAGGTTGAGCCTTAGACTCGTACAAACATTTAGTGTACATAAATGCTCTGTTCAAGATAAAATCATTCTGTCGGCGAAGGATACCAAAATTAGATATAGCTACTCAGCATGTTCTTTGCTTTATTTGTATTCATTTGTGTGTTCTTTCTTTACTTATTTCTTAAGCTTAGCAGTGTTGTGGAATTCTTCAAGACTCAAAACGATGTGTGTAAGTGTGTGTGTTGGGGGGGGGGGAGGGGGGGGTTTGGGGCGCGCGCGCGCGTGCGCGCGTGCGCGTGTGTGTGTATGTATGTGTGTGTGTGTGTGTGTGTGTGGTGTGAGAGAGAGAGAGAGAGAGAGAGAGAGAGAGAGAGAGAGAGAGAGAGAGAGAGAGCGTGCGTGCGTGCGTGCGTGCACGTGTGTGTGTGTGTGTGTGTGTGTGTGTGTGTGTGTGTGTGTGTGTGTGTGTGTGTGTGTGTGTTCATTTTCAAGAGGTTTTGGCTCTGACATATCTTTACATGGTCAACGGGCCATAAACAGTAAAAGATAAAAGAAAAGGACGCAGTGAAAAAAGAATCTTTCGACGTCAGTAATCTCCCATACTGCGCAGCCCCCTAACTGAGAGATGCGGGCAAATCGATAGAGGAGGAAAGCAAATCGCCAAGACTTCGAGTCGTTGTTACAAATCCAGAGAGAGAAATCCATTGTGGTCGGCCAGAATAGGTCCCAGGTCAATTCATTGCACGGGCTATTTTGCATTTGACCAAAACGTGACATGCATGGACAATATAACCAGTGGGAAACATGTTCAAGAAAAAGGGGGAAAATGACAATTTTTTTTCTCCCCAGAGAGACGCGTAACAATGTCCAGAACTACCTCTCCCTTCCCCTTCCCCCTACTGTTCCCTCTCTGTCTCTGACTCTCTCTCTCTCTCTCTCTCTCTCTCTCTCTCTCTCTCTCTCCTCCTCTCCCTCCCCTCCACCCCGCATTAGTATGAGTTTTGGTGGTTTGTCTCTCTCTCCTCCCCCCCCCCCCCCCCCCCGTCCCCGTCCACCCCGCATTATTATGACTCTGGTGGTTTGATTTTGTTATGTATCATGTATGTCCCCCTGCTGAGGAGTCATTGATTATAAGAACTGAAGATCTGAATCTGATTCTCTCTCTGTCTCTGTCTCTCTGTCTCTGTCTCTCTCTCTCTCCTCTCTTCTTCTTCTTCTTCCCCTTTTTTTCTTTTTCTTTTTTCACACGCACACATGCACACGTGCGCGCGCGCACACACACACACACACGTATACACACACACGCGCGTGCACACACAAGCATACATACACATACCCACACACACACACACACACACACACACACACACACACACACACACACACACACACGCACGCACACGCGTGCGCGCGCGCGCGCACACACACACACGCGCACACACACACACACACACACACACACACACACATACACACGCACACATACACACATACATACATACATACATACATACATACATACATACATACATACATACATACATACACACATACACGTGTCCCCAAATATGTAACATTTCTTGTGCTTCTGTTTCTTCCTGACGTTGATTTTCCGAATTTTGCGGAAAGAAGACGCAGCTGGGTATGTAGCGATGTACGAAGATCACAGGAGGCAGTCAATGGACATTTAGAATTACACTGGACGGATGAGAAAGATGTTGAGAATGCTGTTTAGCTGATTGGTAATTAAATAGCACACAGAACTTACCGTTTGATCTGATGGGTGAAGGGAATTTGGTTTTTGTACTCTTGTGTTGTTCGGAGTGTCGTAATCTTGACAGCTTGTGAAACTGTGTCGGCCGTATGTATATGGAGTATATCGTCATCTTTAATTGGTTGAAGAAAACACATCTGCAAAAGAAGAAAAAGAAAAAAAAATCTCATTTCGGACTCGGTTACCAAAACAAACTCAAGTGTGTTTCCATGTCCGCCTTAACGAAAAGGAAAAAGCAGTAAATCCGATATTCCAGTCCAAAAATTCCCGTGCAGTGTGACCACTCACATTCGATCCTTTTACACAAATTGCGAAGGGAGATAAGCATGCAAACATGGTCCTAACTGAAGATAATGGGTCTCGCCTAAGGACGTGGACCACGCTCACCATCACTAGATGGTATCATTGACTCCGGATTGATGTTAGGCCTTCCCGAGGCCTGTTGCCGATTCCTGGAAAACGTTCCTTCTTTTAGTACATGACATGAAAAGGGTATTGCTTTTGTACATAACAAAGCTGATCGTTTGACCCGACCTAAGACTAAAACTTTACATTGAAAGCAGAAAAAAACCCTGCTGAAAGGCTACTGATCTTTTGACCCTAATCTTACTAATCTTGTGGTGAAGGGTCCACGTAATGTAATTCCTCAACAAGGCATCTGAGTAACTCTCAGAGCAGTTCACCATGGACGCTTCAAGAACTTCTGCTAGCTGATGGTTTCTAGCGTTCAATCACTCGTTTCAAGAAAAAGTCCTGACGTAGACCTACCTTTGTGTTGCGTTTAGGCTTTATCAACCTGTATCTGTGGCAGCTGATATTTTCAAATACTTCAAATATTTCTCTTCACAAGTCTCTGTTAGCATGGAGTATTTCTTTCATTCCACGAACGAGTTTCCATTGCTTTCCAGAACACATCCTGTGTACACCTTCTTGTCTTTTTACAAACAGGGAGACCATGCAACATTGCCGAACTCTAAGATGTGGACGCATCAGTGCAATAACAAGATCTGCATTGATTCGCAGTCTAAGACTTCAAGCGATCTTGTAATGATTCATACTGTCTTCTTCGCTTTATTCACATGCACTTTCATGTGATGTGAAAAACGTACCTCACTGTCTATGTGAACACATAAATTTTCTTGTTCAACGATTCCTTTCAAGTATATTTTTTTTCCCTTGCTCTTATACTTTCTCATTTTCTTTCTTTATCTATGCTGGCTATAGTCAGTTTTCAATTGGAGCCGCTTTGTGACCTGCATTCTGGCATATCATCTACCAGAAACATTTGATCTTACCATGTCCATCGGAGCTTCGTTAATGGACACTCACAAAATTCGAGGGGGGCGGGGTGGGGTGGGGGGGGGGGGACATGACAAGAGAATATACATATACTACTCTGAAGGGAGAGCGAACCTGTGTTGTAAAATCACGTCCCGTAACTCTGTACTGTCCCCCAGACTACTCAGGGAGAGTGACGGGTGCTGAATTGTCGGCCTGTGGAGAGCGGCGGGCCTTCTGATCGATCGCAGTATAGCAGCCCCCCCCCCCCCCCCCCCCCCCCCCCCCCCCCCCCCTGCCCCCCCCCCCCCCCCCCCCCCCCCCCCCCCTCGCTGTCGGCGATGTCCCCAAAGTGTCCACATTACGTCTGGCTGCCAATCCGCTGGGTGAGCAGTTTTCTGTTGTGTGGAACTATGCGGTGGCTGAGGGGACATCGGTAGATCATGATTGTTGTGAGCTCTGAGGTTATCGTTGACATCATCATTATCGCTTTCAACATCGCCGTTCTTTTTTTTTTCATCGTTTTCATCGTCATCATCACCGACCTCCTTTATTTTTGTCTGTCGTTACCGTTGTTGTTGTCATCGCCATCGTCGTCATCACCACTTTCCTCCATTCACGCATCATCATCTTCATAGTCATCATCATCATCATCATCATCATCATCATCATCATCATCATTGTCGTCATCCGTGTCATCACCATTATTATCATCCTCGTTATTACTGATTTTTCACTCACGGCTTTATCTTTACCACTGACCCCCACCCGACCCCACCACCACCACCTTCACTATACCTATCATCATTATCATTCGCCTACCTCTTC
>JADBJO010005503.1:137616-150116 GCA_016801955.1 Conus betulinus
CTACCCACACTGCTTATTCAAATACCCCTTCCTAATCACACTGCCCATATAAAATACACCTTCCTACCCACACCATCCAATCAATCACCCCTTTCTTCCCCACACCACCCATTTAAATAACCCTTCCTACAAACACCGCCCAATCAATCACTCATTTCTTCCCCATACCACATATTTAAATACTCCTTCCTACCCAGACCAGCCAATCAGTTACCCCTTTCTTCCCCACACCTCCCATTTAAATACCCCTTCCTACCCCACACGCCCATTCAAATACCCCCCTTCCTACCCACACTTCCCATTTAAATACTCCTTCCTACCAACTCTGCCCATTCAAATACCCCTTCCTACCTACACCCACCCTTTTAAGGACCCCTTCCTACCAACACTGCCCATTCAAATACCCATTCCGACCTACACCACCCTTTTAAGTACCCCTTCCTACCCACACCGCCCATTCAAATACACCTTCCTAACCACACCACCCATTCAAATACCCCTTCCTACCCACACCACCCAATCAATCCTACCCACACCCCCCCCTTTCTTTCTTCCCCACACCAAACATTGAATATATTTTTCCAACCCACACCACCCATTTGAATACCCCTTCCTACTCACACACCACCAACATTTAATCACTCTTCCTTACCCACACCATCCATTCAAATACCCCTTCCTACCCACATCACCCATTCAACCACCCTTTCCTACCCACACCAATAGCAGCTCAAACCACCATCCTTTTCATCCCCACATCACCATCCACTCAACTACCCGATTTCCGCCCACGCCCCTTATCAGAGAGAACTCTCCCTGAAGTCCCCCTTGGGGAACGTGGCTGGCAGACGTGGGTGCCTTGAAGCGCCTGCAGGACACCCTGGCTGGGCCAGAACTGATGGAACCAACAGAGGTTCTGACACCAGCACCGCCCCCCCCCCCCCCCCCTCTCTCCCTCCTCCCACTCCCCCGCGTCCCCTTCCCTGTACTATGTTCGTCCCCTGCCAATGTTCCCCTCATCCTCCCCCACGTACAGTTTCTCTTTCTCTTCTCTGGGGTCCGTAGGGGTGGAAGGGAAAGGAGGAGGTGTTAGGGGGAGAAGGAGAAAACATGCGGTTTGGGTTTGTTTTCCTTTTTTTTCTTTTTACAACTTTACAACTTTTTTTGTTGTTGCTGTTGTTTTTGTTTTTGTTTTTTTTTTTCTTTTGTGTGTGTGTATGGTGGAGAGGTAAGGCAAAAGTTAGTCATTTTTGGTGGTCGTTACGACTGGGGTGTCTGTCAGTGTTTTTTTCTCGTCAGTCTGTCGTTTTCTTTCTCTCTCTTTTTTTTTTTTTCTTTGTCTCTATTTCTTTCTGTCTTCCCTTTCTTTCTTCTTTTTTTTTTTTTTCGTTGTTTGCTTCCTTTTCATAACACGAATTACTTTGTCTCTGTTTCTTTCTTTCTTCCTTTCTCTCGTCATTTTTTTTCGCTGTTTGTTTCCTTTTCATGATATGAATTAATTTTTGAATTTTTTTTTTCTCTCTCTTTCTTCGTTCCTTCCCTTCCTTCTTTTCTTTTTTTCTTCCCTTTTTTCTTCCTTCGTTCTTTCTTTCTTTCTTTTTCTTTCTTTCATTCTTCCAGTCGCTAATGTCAATCACTATTTGTTTGTTTGTTTGTTGATTCTTCGTTTTGTTTTGTTTTTTTTTTCTTTCTCAATTTCATCAGGTCTTCACTGCTCCATCTCCCATGCACTTTCAGTGGTGTTCCTCCCACTACCACTCATTCTGGCTCCTCCCTGCAAAGCCACACCCAGACCCGCCGTGTTGCTGTCCATGGGCTAGTGGTCCACTGAAACCATTAGTGTTAGGTTTTCGTGAGGCCATCTTCCTGGAGAAGTTTCTGCATGACTGCTAAGTGTCTCTGGAAGGGTTCAGACGTATCGTCTCGTCGGATCTCTGTGAGAAGAGAGAGAGAGAGAGAGAGAGAGAGAGAGAGAGAGAGAGAGAGAGAGAGAGAGAGAGAGACAGACAGACAGACAGACAGACAGAGACTGAAACAGAGACAAAGACTCTCTCTCTCTCTTCTCCACCACTCTCTCTCTCTCTCACCTCTCTCTCTCTCTCTCTCTATGTGTGCGCGTGCTTGACAGACAGACAAACAAAGAGCGACAGAGATATAGACAGAGAAAAAGAGAGACAGGGAGAGAGAGAGAGAGAGAGAGAGAGAGAGAGAGAGAGAGAGGAGAGAGAGCGTGATGTAAGAGCAGAACGGCAGAGAGACAGACAGGGAAAGAAAGAACTTGCCTTACCAACCCACCACCACTTCGCATGTTGTATTGCACAGCGCAGTCATCCCCGTTGGACCCAGCCATCCATATCCACGCAGCACTCCTTCAGGCAGTCGCTGTCTGTCTGTCTGTCTGTCTGTCTGTCTCTGTGTGTGTGTGTGTGTGTGTGTGTGTGTGTGTGTGTGTGTGTGTGTGCGCGCGCGCGCGCGTGTGTGTGATTGCCTCTCTATCTTCTTCACCTCCCTCCCCTAATCCAAACCACCACACATTCCCCACTGAAACATATACACATACATAATTATACATGCACGCGCGCACACACACACACACACACATCAAAAAGAACGCCCCCCCCCCCCCCCCCCCCCCCCCCCCCCCCCCCCCCCCCCCCCCCCCCGTCTCGCACCCAAATTTTTCTCTTCCACCCTCTCAACGCTCCACACTTACATGTCCCAGTTTCCCAGGAAGGACGGCAGACAGAGTGCCTTGAAGCGCCGCCGGGACATCCAGGCTGGGGCAACACGTGAAGAAATCAATGAACTGTTCTGGCCCCGGTCCCACGGCACACACACTGCCTCCGTCCTATCTCTCCTGCTGCAGGGTCCCCCAGGGGGAGAGTTAAGAGAAGGAGGAGAGGCTGACGCAAGCGCAGAGTGGTTCTTCTCTCTCTCTCTCTCTCTCTTGTCTTTATGGCTAACCGTTCGTCTCAAAAGTTTTTGTTGTTGCCATGGCCGAGTAGACGGGTTGAAAAGAGATCAGTCCTTTTTCTTTTTTCCTTTTTTTAATTCTTCATTTCTGCACCCATCTTTTGTGTGCTCTTAGTGGCGTTACTCCTCCTACACCCGAACACTATTGACTCCAGCACACTAAGCCTCCGTGTCCTGCGGCAGTTCCAGCATCAATAGTCCAACAGAAGCGATCCATGTTAGTTGCTGCGAGCTCACTCACCAGAGGATACTCCGCACTGTTACATCTTTGGAGCTATCTAACACTGCTGATGACACAGCTAGTACTCAGTGATCTAGGCAGACTGGTCTGAGAGAAGGTGACTTTCCCTTATCGGGCTTGCGCGAAAATTGTCTCCATACTCCCTCGTACAACAGTGATTGTTATCATGAATATATAGACATTGAAGGCTTCGAAACAAGCTCCTCATAGGCAAGAGGTGTGATGGAGAAATCGAAGCAGGTTAACACGAAGTGGGCTCACGTTGGCAGAACAGAACCTTTCAGAGTGTTGCTCAAATTTGGTGAATTATACTGCAAGTATCTGTGTCTCTCCTTCTCAGTTGGGGGCGGGATATATTATGAAAAAAAAAAAACGTTTGAAGTAAAGTCCTGTAATGTAGTCTTGTGACGAGAGTGGGGGGTGGGTCGGTGTGTGCTCTAGGGGAATATACTTGGAATGTTTTCTTTATTAGAGTTATATTAAAATTTCACCTCCACCATCTCTCTCACTTAGTGATGGAAGGAGCAACTTTCCAGTACTAGCCATCGAAAGAAATTTTTATTTTTTCCTCGGGACTATCAAATACTCAATAATGGCTCAGGGATAAGTTTCCTCAGGCTTGTACTCTTAAAAGTACTTGTAGCTCCTAGAGACATCATTAGAGAGAAGTTCAAACATTCAATACTGACTGAAAAACAAAGAACTGACACAAGTTAAGTGCACTTACACACATCAACTTTACTTGCCTCTACAAGAGTGAAATATTTGAATCAATTTCATCCAGTCAGTTCAGGCTGAGTTTTGGTTTCTCACTGTTTCATCATTTTAGAGAGGGAAAATTCTGGATGAGTTGAGTTGGAGTCCACTTGGAATATCAGAACTTATCTGATGTCGGAGAGGATAGTTGACCTCTCTCCTGGTGCTGGTGACTGATCCACTTTTATGTTGATCCACTTTTATAGTAGTAGTTCATGACTCCGTATGTCCCCTGCTGCTGCCCTTTTTTTTTTTTTTTCCCATCTCGGGATGAGCCATGGCTGGGATTCGAACCCATGCCCTTCTGGATATGCTCATTTTCCACTTAATGACTCACGCACTAACCACTGAGCCACTGGGACACACCTGATATTTGTAGGAAATTTAAGCCTTATGAAGTTCACTTTTGTTCCTCCTTGACCAGATCCAGCTTGAACACCTCTCTGCTGCTTCTGCCATTGCTTTCAGGGCTCTGGTTTTTTTCCCTCCCTGCAACTGAGAGCTGTGGCATGAGGCTGTATGCAGACGTTCCTACAAACCCTCTAGCTCCAATTTCTGCTGTGAGGACTTTGACCTGATAGCCTTCTCTCCTCAGGCTGTTTGCCAGATCAGCATATTTTCATTCTTGTAGATTTGAGCTGCCTCCATTCTGTTCTCATATGGCACCGCGAGCTCGATCATGATCAGCTGCTTGGTTGACTGAGAGTGGACTACTATGTCTGGTCTCATGCCACTCTTGCTGATGATCTGTGGGTGACTCTTCCATTCTGGGAGGTCTGCAGTGCACTCCCAGTCATCTGCCCGTCCAGCAGACTCTGCCTGCATGTTCAGAGTGGCACTGTTGTTCTTGGCCATGGTTCGCTGCCTCCTGCCGTGAAGAATGTTGCCGGTGCTTTTGGAGTCCTGATTTTCCCTTTTGTGGTGTTGGTACTAGCCCAGACTACTTGTACAATCTCTTTGAGCACTTGGTTGTGCCTCCATGTGTACCTTCCTTGAGCCAAGGCTACTTTACATGAGCTTAGGACATGCTCCACTGTTTGTTTTCCATGGCAGAGGAGGCATGAAGGATCGTCTGTTTTTCCCCACACTTCACCAGGTTTGCATTTGAAGGCAGAAGGTCATATGCAGATCTGAGAATGAAGCTGATCCTGATAGGGGCCATGTGCCAAATGTCATTCCAAGTGAGACTTCTTTGGAGTGCATTCTCCCGCGCTGTCCATTGCCCTTGCTGGCTCTGCTGGACTGCTTTTTAGAGTCTTTTTTGATCTTCTTCTTTTCTCATCTCCTGCTGCTCAATTGATGGGCTGTGGTGTTTCTTTACTACCAGGCATGCACAGGGCAGACTGGGACGAAGGTTTCTTGAACAAACAAAACCTGGTCTGTAGTTTTGTAGCTGAGAGCCTGGCTTGTCGAGTTCACACACTTGCCCTCTGGCTTTCAGTAAATGTATGGCATCTCAGCCAACAAAGGGTTAGACTGGCATAAATATATCTGCCATGATTATCAATTTCCGCTTTTGTTCAGGTTTTGAGTAGAGTTTAAGAAAAGGTAGGAGACAGTAATGTCATGCTAAACAGTTTTAGTCAAACAGCTCTTCAATTTTTCTTATGAATTTTTTGCAGTAACTTGGAATACACTTAGCCCAAGTACATATGTGGTGTAGACTTAGAGTTACACACTACAAAGCATTCCAGCAATCACTAATATTTATAAGAAGATTTAGAGTCACACACTACAAAGCATTCCAGCAATCACTAGTATTCATAAATAAAACTTAACACTTTTCACCTAGTACAGACACACTGCTTTTCCTCAGAATTTATCATTCAGTTATCTTCTTAACAGATAGAATGGTATACTGGCAAAATTCAGATTGTACACAAAGAATGGTGGTCAGACTGTTAACAAAGAATTTTAACCAAACATGGTAATAGCTTCTCTACCAAGTTCTGGCAAACAAACTATTACAACAGAATACGCATTCATCATCTTGATAGATGTTACCAAGTATTGGCCAAAAGTTATATACTGTTAAACCACATGGCATAAATACAATCAATGCATGGTCTCAAAATTAGAAACATAGTTTCAACTTACAGTTCTGGGAGATACGTGAATCATAGACAAAGAGATTCAGAGTTGGTGCGCCAGCCGTTCGCTCTCTCTGGTTTACCCCTGTTGTCTTTGTGGCTTCAGTGTATTGTATCTACAGATGGTCTGTGGAAGTAGTGATTGTTCACCAGGGGTTTTTCCCCTTTTTATAGCCCAAACTGTTCATTGTGCTCTTCCAATTTGTGGCCACGTAGCCTTTTTGATGAGAAAAAAAAACGACACAAAACAATGAATGAAATTAAAAAGAATGAAATGGCAGAATGACGCAATTAAAAGAATGACACAAGATCAAAATATCAACATCATCATTGCCTGTTTTCCGCTTTGATTGATGCAATACAAGATGATGCTCTTTGAACACTGAAAGCTTTTAGTAATGCTTCATACGCACGTGCATGGTTCAAAACTCGAATTTCACATCAAGTTTTCTTTATTGTGTCAAATAGCATGAGACTAAAGCAAAGAAGTCGCCATAGCTTCAATTCAAATGGTCGTTTTATACATATTTCAGATGGCAGTATGTTTATGCATTAGAAACGAGAACTTTAATTAGAAAAAATGGAGGGAATCGCTCATTTCAGAAAGCGTTACTCTAACTTGACCCTGACTCTAACCCTAGCATAACCTAATTGTATAGAACCTTTCAAATAAAAATCTTCACTGATAAATTTTGTAATTACAGTGAGGGGCAGCTGTGCACCCATAAACGAAAGAACCTCTGCCATTTCGGATCTGGGGGACGTTGAATGAAATGTCGCCTTTCGCTGTACGTGAAAGACCATAGTCTAGTTTGTCAATATTTGCCGGTCTCCTCTCTGTCTCCGGGGTCGTTCATTACATGGTGTAGGGAGGTGGAAGAGGTTGTTAGGGAGTAGGAAGCTAAGACAGTGAGTGGAGGAGGGGAGAGGGAAGAGGGAGGGTGCAGAGGGAAGAAGTTTCTGGCTGATTGACTGGTGGAGGACGCGCGTGCGCGCGCGTGCGTGCGTGCGTGGTGTGTGTGTGTGTGCGCCCATATTTTATGTCTGTATGTATGTGTGTAAACGCGCTTTGTGTGTGTGTGTGTGTGTGTGTGTGTGTGTGTGTGTGTGCGTGCGTGCGTGCGTGCGTGTGTGTGTGTGCGTGCGTGCGTGCGTGTGTGTGTGTGTGCGTGCGCGTGCGTGCGTGCGCGTGCGCGCGCGCGCGCACGCATGTGTGTGTGTTCTCATATGTGGGTGTGCGTGTATGTGTGCGTGTGTGTGTGCATGCGTGCGTGCGTGCGCGCGCCTGTGTGTGTGTGTTTGTGCGCGCGCGCGCGCGCGTGTGTGTTCAGAAAAGCAAGAGAGCTCTGAAGGATGTTTAATCAAGCGATCGAGAAGAGCTGAGAGGGATGGAGGTGGGGGCGGGATAGGAGAAGATAATGAGGGAGGAGGGTAAAGAAGAGGTAGGGGTAGGCTTAGCTTTGACAGCTTGGTCGTCTGGCTCTTGTCTCAAGCAGACGCTGGTTACATGGCCCAGGTTGTTGTCATTGTGAGTAAGGGTAGTAAGGAGAGAGAGAGAGAGAGAGAGAGAGAGAGAGAGAGATTTTCGCATAAGCTATGGCGCTTAGTGCGTGGATGTGTTGAATAAATCTTTAAAACAGACGATAAAAAACACAAATGAATCAAATATTCAACAATATCCGTCGACTAATCAACAATACGGGGGGTGGGGGGGAGGGGGGGGTGGGGGGAGGGGGGTGCAGGGGGATCATGAACTGAAATAGCAAATCGCGCATATGAAAAACAAAACAAAAAGCAAGATATCATGGTCGCGTAAAGAAAGTCAATTAAGGGTATGAACACGTACACAAATTTACAAGGTTCTTGTTACAGACGATGAATACAGTCCAGACACCAAAACAGATCATTGGACATAACCTCGTCCATTTCTCTGAACAGAACGCACGTAGTTCTGTGAAGAGTGCTTTCCCTTTATAGATTTTTTTTTTCTATACTGCAGACAGTTGAAATCCCAGTTGTCATCCTACTGTGACCGAACCAAATATTTAACGCTCTGGATCTATTTGAACTAAAAATTAATGTATTTGCAATGGAAAATACGAATGATAATGATCTTTCACTGATTTTTTTTGTTCGTTTGTTTGTTTGTTTTTTTTTGTTTGAAAGAGGTCTATGAAAAGAAAAAACAACAACACTGTCCTCATATGTCTGCATTTACATTTTGAAGTTTTGTTTTGTCTGGTTTCCACACTGACGCTTTTCCCAGGGACAGCTTTTTAATTCCCATGGCTGGACACAGGATCCTCGCTGACTGTCCTAACTTCCAAAAGATCCCCCGTTTCTTGGCGAGTGCCACAGGCTCTGGGGCAACCTTTGCATTCTGATCGCAGTTTTTTTGGTTGGTTGTGACTCCGTGTATGTCACGTGGAAATGAATTCATGGCCTCCATCCTGGGGGGGGGGGGGGGGGGGGGGGGGGGGGGGGGGGGGGGGGGGGGGGGAGCAAGACACGTGAGATTATGAATTAAGCTATTATAATGTGTTCAACACAGAGACTTTCCCTTCATCCCTCGTAGTGTGTGTGTGGTGTGTGTGTGTGTGTGTGTGTGTGTGTGTGTGTGTGTGTGTGTGTTGGATAAATGACTGATTATGTGTGTGTGTGTGTGTGTGTGTGTGTGTGTGTGTGTGTGTGTGTGTGTGGTGTGTGTGCATGACTACCAGTGTGAGCGCTTTGCGCGCTCGCATTTGCGGATGTGCGCACGTGCGTGCGTGCGTGTGTGCGTGCCTGTCGTGTGTGCGCACGCGAGCATGTTGTGTGTGTGTGTGTGTGTGTGTGTGTGTGTGTGTGTGTGTGTGTTGTGTGTGTGTGTAGTTGGATGGGTTTCCGTGAAGGCATGAGTACCTTATGTAATGTGTGGTGAGAGGGGTTAGTATGTGTTAGTGTTAATATGTGTTTTTCTTTTTGGTTGGCGAGCGAGTAATAATCTCTCTCTCTCTCTCTCTCTCTCTGTGTACGTCTCTCTCTCTCTCTCTCTCTCTCTCTCTCTCTCTCTGTTTGTGTTTCTCTCTCTCTGTCTCTCTGTGTATCTGTGTGGAATCTGTGTGTCTCTGTGTGGTGTGTGTGTGGTGTGTGTGTGTGTGTGTGTGTGTGTGTGTGTGCGCGCGCGCGCGCGCGCGCGCACGTGCGCATTTGTTTTGGAATATGGTAACAAAGACCATAAGTAAAATCACTTTTAGAATACGGTGACGAAGTCCAAAAGCTAGACCAATTTTCGAATACGACAAAGAAATCCTTACATTAGTGCTATTTCAGAATACGGTAAACAAAGTCCATAAGTTAGGCCTGCTTTAGAATACGGTAACGAAGTCCATAAGTTAGGCCTATTTCAGAATACGGTAGCAAAGTCCATAAGTTAGGCCTATTCTAGAATATGGTAACAAAGTCCATAAGTTAGACCTATTTCAGAAGACGGTAACAAAATCCATAAGTTAAACCTATTTCAGAATACGTTAACCAAGTCCATAAATTACGCCTATTTTAGAATACAGCAACAAAGACCATAAGTTAGGCCTATTTCAGAATATGGTAACAAAGTCCGTAAGTTAGGCCTATTTTACAATACAGTAACAAAGTCCGTAAGTTAGGCCTATTTCAGAATACAGTAACGAAGTCCATAGTTAGGCCTATTTCAGAATACGGTAAAAAAAAAGTCCGTAAGTTAGGCCTATTTCAGAATACAGTAACAAAGTCCATAAGTTAGGCCTATTTCAGAATACAGTAACAAAGTCCGTAAGTTAGGCCTATTTTAGAATATGGTAACACAGTCCATAAGTTAGGCCTATTTTAGAATACGGTAACACAATCCATAAGTTAGGCCTATTTCAGAATACGGTAACAAAGTCCATAAGTTAGGTCTATTTCAGAATACGATAACAAAGTCCATAAGTTAGGCCTATTTTAGAATACGGTAACACAGTCCATAAGTTAGGCCTATTTTAGAATACGGTAACAAAAGTTCATAAGTTAGGTCTATTTCAGAATATAGTATTTTTTAGTAACCAAGTCCATAAGTTAAGTTAGGCCTATTTTAGAATACGGTAACACAAGTCCATAAGTTAGGCCTATTTTAGAATACGGTAACACAGTCCATAAGTTAGGCCTATTTAGAATACGGTAACAAAGTTCATAAGTTAGGTCTATTTCAGAATACAGTAACAAAGTCCATAAGTTAGGTCTATTTCAGAATACGATAACAAAGTCCATAAGTTAGGTCTATTTCAGAATACGATAACAAAGGCCATAAGCTAGGCCTGTTGTAGAATACCGTACACCACCCGCTGATGAAGACGGACGGAGGTCTGTCGTAAGCTCCAAGTAAGTGCTTGTTTCTCAGCTGAGTGACCTGTTTAAATCCGGTAGTCGTTGAAGTCTGTTACTGTTACTGTTAAGGGTGAGATTAACGTCCTATCGGCCTGAGGCCCTTAAGAACAAGGTTACTGCAGACATAGGTCTGCATCATTGTGGCAACTGCTGTCGCCGGCAGTAGTGGGTAGGTTTTCAGGGGGGGTCGTCACATTTCTCTCTCTGAGCTCATGTTCCTCTTGAACGTTGGTTGGAATTCAGGCCGTGTTCTTCTTGAATGTTGGTTCAAGTTTGGTCGTGTTGCTCTTGAAACGTTGGTTCAATTCAGGTTGTTGGTCGACCGACGATAGGGCGGTCGGTGTGTGTTGCCTGCTATCCCCCAAACATCAGACTGTCTTCAGAACCACCGGGAGGCCTTCTTCATGCTCGGGTGGCGATGGTCCCGTGCCGCGTGAGGCCGCCTCAAGGAGGGAGCAGGACGAAAGTCGCTGGAGCGCTGCATGAGTCCCTAAACTTGGCGGGTACTCGCTGACTGCGGCCGTGAGGGAAATTTTTCAGCCCAACCGTATAAGGAGTGCCCCCATGTCCGCCTCCCCACAAAACAGAGCACGGTATTCCAGGCCGCGGTAGTCACATTCAGGCAGCGCTCCTTCGCTGATCGCCCCACATCTCCAAGAGCCGTCCCCCGGTGACAGAGACTAGACCCGCCGTCACCCACATGGCTGGAAGGTTGTCTGCGCCGCCCGACACTGATCTCTCACATCAGTGTCCCTCAAAGGAGAGCTGCCATCTCTCCCCTGGCGTCCACTGCTATGCCACACTCGCAGCGAACTGTAACAAAGTCCATAAGTTAAACCTATTTTAGAATACTGTAACAAAGTCCACAAGTTAGGCCTATTTCAGAAAACGGTCACGAAGTCTATAAATTAGGCCTATTTCAGAATACGGTAACAAAGTCAAAGTTAGGCCTATTTAGAATAGGGTAACAAAGACCGCATAACTCTTACAGAAAACGTATAAAGAAGATTCACCACTCAGATCATCGGACTGAATCACTTGAGTTACGAACAAAGGTTCAAAATCCTTAAATTACCAAGTCTAGAATACCGAAGAATAAGAGTTGATACGATAGAAACCTTTAAAAATTATACATGGTTTCCACTATACCCAATAAAACTACGAGTAATTTAATTCATTTTCACTCATTGATTCCAATACCAGAGGAAATCGTATAAACTGTGCGTCAAAACTAATCTTTATATGCTCACGTTTTATTGTATCAGGACAGTTAACATTTGGAATTCTTTACCCGACATTATTATAACTGCAGAAACATTCAATTAAAAACGAACTTGAAAAGCAGTGGAAGAATAATGCTAAAAAAAAAAAAAATTGAATATTATACTGAGTAAAAGAAAGTTTGCCAATTCCATGCTGCGATGCACCCTCCAGTAATGGATTTACTTTTTAACTGAAAAAAAAAATCTTTACAGTCAGCATAAATATACTTAAGCCTATATCAATAATCAATATTGTGTTATGAAAGAAAACCTTAGGTGAGGCAGGGAACAGTAAGCAGTAAATAACGAACAAGTAGAATAACTCTTTCTTCATGATGAGATAATCACAAAACACACCCGTAACTCAGAACGAAAGCTGCTTACGGCAGCAAATCGTTTGGCCGAAACTTGTTTGTTCTGTGAGCTCTGTGTCGTTGACCTTTTCCGCTAAGAGATTTGGTGTCGTAAGTAGCATTCAGTTGGAGGTAAGAGGCGCGCCATTATCCCATCATGGGAGCAAGAGTTACCCTACTTGTTCTTTAATTATGCCGATAGGGGCTCACTTCAAGGATCCACTCTGACGAAGTTCGGTTAATATGCGTTCTGTAGGTTTTGTGCAGTCTTGCTGACAGAGAGACACACCGACAAAACAAACAAACCAACAGGCGCAGGTGAAACGCTTTGCTTGTCTCCTAAGCAGTTCGCCTAGGATTGACGAAGGATGAAGTCAGGCTAGCTTGGAATACATGGAGTTAAGGAACGAAATGTGACAGCAACAGAGAACAGACTCGTTCTGGA
>JADBJO010005503.1:155116-160532 GCA_016801955.1 Conus betulinus
TGCACTGAAATCTTGAGGAAAAGGATTTGAAATGTTTTTTTAATACTTGTTTTGTTGAATTTCATGTAAGCCAAGTAATCCAGAATATTGACTTACCTGTTGGGGTAATTTGCTTTTTTCAATTTAATTAGGTGAATCATAACAGTTTGTAATGTGGTATGCTACCAGTCAAGCAGATGACCTTTTCATATATGTAACTACAACCAGAAGTAGAAGTACCCATTTTTTTTGTTGTTGTTTTTCTTTCTTCCAGCATTACTGTGTGAATATTGTATCCTTGAGCAGGCTATTAGATCCCTTTCTTTTATAAACTGAAAATACAATTGCATTTCTGTCAAAGATTTCTTCATATCCAACCAGCCACTGTTGCAGAGTGCAGACATGGAGGTCGTGGGTTTGATACCAATTAGAGATATTTATTTGTTGGATTTTTCATCCACTACTAGAACCTGGAGGTGTTTACTGCTATGCCATGGGCTCAGATGGGAAGACTAGAAACACAAGAGTCCAATTACATCTACTGACTGGATATGTTTATGAGAGTCTTGCTGAAATTTCCTGACCAACAATGAAGATTCCTGTATTTCTCAGGTAGAGTTATTACTGGGAGTAAACATAGTGTACAACCTTGTGATACAGTTTCTGATTCAGGAAGGAACTCCATTACATCGTCTTCATCATTCTCATTCTCATCAATCAGCTTATGAAAAGTCATATATTCTGTGGCCCTTCATGCAATGCTTTCATAAGGACCCCACCTTTGATTTCACCCTTGTGTCTAAACTTTGTGTGCTCATATAGGACTCATCAGTATATGTAAGGTCATGGGGACTGTCATTGAATGGACATGTTGGTGCCTGCAGAAGGGAGGGGCCCTCTCTCACCCAGGCTTTGTAGTAGTTGGTGTCCTGTGCAATTTTGGATCAGAACAGGCACCACTGAAGTGATTTTTGGTGGCAGTGCAGCATCTCCTCTGGTGGGGTGCCTCATGATGACTTGATATTGACTGCTCCTGTGGATTGCTGATGCTGGAGCTGCCATAAGACAGACCAAGGTGTGGCTGTGGAAGGGAAGCTGAAGTGAATGGCAAGGAAGTAATGGGAGTGCAGTAGTATGGAAGAGGAAAACAGGGGAAAAAAAGATTTGTTTAGAAGTATTTGCAATACAAGTATTGATGATACCTTATTGGTTGTCTCTCACCAGTCGGCATTTCACTTCTTCCCTGTATTTTTTAACCTCTCCTGCATCCTCTGTTTGTAAATCCCACTTGTGACCATTTACATATCATTAATTATTCATCCGACATTAAAAAAAAAAATCACTTCCTTTCTTGACAGATGAGGCTTCTGATAAACATGACTGAGACAGGTTGAGACATCACAAACGCCACATCACCACAACCACCATCGCCATCATCCTCCTCCCTGTCACCATCCGTGGGAAAGCACAGAGCAGCGTTGCCTCACCATGTCTGAGAGAAAGGGAACCCCTTCTAGGCGGCGCGACCCGCAGGTCTGGTGATGGTGGTGACACTGGAGGTGCCCAGTATGGGGCCAGTGGCTATCACAGTCCTGAGGATGTCCATCGTGAAGGTGAGACCACTACCTGTCTGATGTCAGTGTTTTTTTGTGTTGACTCGGTCCTGCTGCAGAATAGTGTCATGGAGCTTGAATTAGAGTCAACAGCCAGTGGAATGATTATGATATTATTGTTGTTGTTATCAAAATTATGTTTGTAGATTATTATTGTTATTATTACTGTCATTATTATTTTTTTATTATTGTTGCTGTGTTATTATTATCATCATCATTATTATAATGATAATTATTGTTATTATTATCATTACTATCATTATTATTTTTATCATTAGTATTACTATTATCATTATTAATTATCATAATTATTGTTATTATTACTATTATATTATTATTACTATTGTTATCAGTATTATCATTAGTTGTTTGAATTGAGTATGAATTAAATTACCAACCACTTGATGGCCATTCCAATGTATGTCCTTAAGACACTGGCAAGCATGCATATTTTTTATGCAGACATGCATATGCAAGCGCACATATGCACACATATACATGTACAAAGGCATATACTCATGTATGTACAGACCAGTTCATGTACGCGTACACTCATGGGTATATTCACACATACTCACACACACACACATACACACTCATACACACACACACACACACACACACACACACACACACACACACACACACACACACACTGGTACACACACACACACACACACACACACACACACACACACACACACACACACACACACACACACACACACACACACACACACCATCAGTAGCGATGAAGACTGAAAAGCTCTGTGTCATGGCGTGACCAGCTCTTGCAGCTAATGTGTAGGCCAGACATCCGATAAGTCTTGTTCATGACGCTCTCTTCCTATCTTTCTTAAGCTTTTCATCTATGTGTAAGCTGTGTACACTATGGTCTCATGGGCTTAGATGAGGAGGTAGCATATACAGACTAGTCTTCACCCTGTGATGCTTCCTTCTTGACACTGAAGTGAACTTGAAATGAGAGACAGGAGTGCATGTTAATAAACGAAATCACAATCGTGTTTGTCTAGAGAAAGTCCAGTTTTATCATTCAAAAAGAGGGAAAGAAGGAACGGGTAGGGGACTGGGTGGGATTAAGGGTGGTAATGACTGAACACAGAGTACTTGATGTTAGTCTGAAAGGGCATGTGCCATTTTAAATGCTCTTCATTGATTTAACAAGATAATTTTTAAAGAAACAGTGTATTCTAATGAATTTCAGTCATTGTGATCTTTGGCATCTACGTTGGTGGTGTGGTGCACACATATAAATGGAAATGAGGTAATTCTGTTGTGAATTAAGTGGCACATTCTGGCACATATGCATGAGAGGAAAAGTTTTCTGAGAAAAGTAAAATGTTGAGTCGGCGGCAGATTCTAACCTGATCTCCAATTTGAAATTGATAAAAGAAAGGTACTACTCTTATTGTTATTGTGACGCACATTTTGGATTTTCTAATTTCATTGTGTACTAGATGTTCAATGTGGCTTAAGTGTCTTGAATTCAAATTAGTCAAGACATACCATTTTTCAGTAAGTTTTTTGCCCGAAAGATACTGAAACAAACAAACAAACAAAATAGAAGGACAGGTATGACCCATTATTACAAAAAATCATTAAGTCAAGTGATCGCGTGATGGTCAGCCCTGACAGTCTCTTCAAGTGTAGTCCATCAGTGTCTGTTGACCACTGCCGCACGTGAACTGTACAGTTTAGGATGATCTGATACACCCTGCTACAGTTTGATGTTGACAGTGAGGATGTTTCAGAAATCAGCGGTCAGCACACAAGTTATCGCGATGCTTTGGGGAACGTGGTGTCCAGCGAAGAAGATGAATCAGAAGTGGACATCAAGCCGAACTGTGTTCACATTCCCCGCACCACTGATGTGAGTCTGTTAATCGTCATGTCACTGTTTTATTTTAGGTGTTCTTGCTCATCTTTACTGCATTCTTTGCTATATGCAACAGTTCGTCTGATTATATGTTGGTTAACACTTAATTATTGTTTAATATCGGCCATATGGGCTTCCTTGTCTTTGAAAATAATAACTCATTGTTGTTCAAAAACAAAATAAAACGCATTGTTTCTTGTTTTAAACTTCTGTTGATGTTGGAATTACCACTCTTTTTTTTCCCAATGAATACATTAATGCCATCTAACCGTTTCATTACTTGCTTTGTTTTTTAATCATTTGGTTTCTGGAGAATTCATTTCCTATTGTCAAAATGCATCATGTCTTGTCCTGTACTTTGTTTGTCAATGTCCTTGGCGGCAACTAACCCCTCTCTTTCTAAATTTTGTAATCTGTTAGTTATTTAAGACATATTTGCTTGTCATTTTACTTTGAATGACTTCAGTTTTCTTGATCACAGCGATTACAGCAGTCACAATGTTATGGTTGGTGTGCAGTGTGTGTGTTTTACTGTCTGACTCTCATCTGAAGAAGTTTGGATGCGTGTACATCTTTTTCCCTACAAACACCTACACCACACGAGCACACAGTTCCTTTTTTTTTTCTTTTGCTGCCTGAACCATCAAGTTATAACAAATTCATATTACATAACAAGAACAAGCAGAAACATCAGTTAATTCATGGCATCACCATCAAGGGCACGCAACGACGCTGAGTACTACTATGACATATTAAACTTTTTATTTTCTCTTACGCAGGCCAAGTTGGCACCCACAGCAGTGCCACCATAAACAGTTCATGCACTTGGCCACATCTAGATTGTTATTTAGCAGTTGGAATAGAGAGAGCTGGAGTATTGTTAACTAATTTCGAACAAATTTTCCTGGTTTTCAATCGATGTTTTTAACCCCTTTGCTGCTGTGGCTATTTTGGCTGCAGAGGGTAATAATGAAACAAAAATTCTAACAAGATAAATGTTGAAGTATATTTTTTTCCAAGGTAACTGAATGCAGCATCCATTAAAAGTGATTGCAGATATTTATTTACCAATATTTTGCACCATGAAGCTGATCTGAGTAAATAGTTTTTTCAGGTCCAACTTACCGTATCAACCTCTCCCCACATGTTCTTAGTGAGAAATATTCAAATGAAAATGATTGTGATCTGTTATGAAGTTGCAGCATTCCACATGATTTGCAGTGCACCAGAGGCAAGCAAGCCAGTGAACTTAATGGTGTGGGTAGAGTGATGGAGGGGGGTTGCATGGGGTTGGGGGGATGAGGGGGCTTACATTCCTGTCAGTGCCCTGTGGCAGTGATATGTCACTAGCTCATGAATAAGTCATGCTCTCAAACGTTAAGGTGTACAAATTGGAATATCCCTGGCCATAAATGTGGTTCGGAAAGTTACTGTATTAAAAATTTATGGAAATGTCCATCCTGGGACACTCCAAGTGCTAAATGAATGAATGAGCACATGACCTCCCTGTCTCTTATCCACCCACACATACACAAAGAAGCATGGGCACAAACATGCACACATGCACGCATGCATGCATGCACACACACACACACACAAAGAGGAAATGGTTGGAACTATGAGACCTACATCCGCAACTAAAATTCACACACACACACACACACACACACACACACACACACACACACACACACACACACACCCACACACACAAGCTAGTTTGTATAAAGAAATGGATGAAGTGGCAGCACATAAATACAGGCTCCACACTCTTGATATGTTGATCATTCAACCAATCCACTTGATAAAATCACACAAAACACAGCATAAGGATGCACACACCATCAGGCTCTATTTCAGGTTCATACACTCATACACATGTACACACCTGTCAACTCCTAGCACCATGTAATATTCAAACCATATG
>JADBJO010005504.1:0-27500 GCA_016801955.1 Conus betulinus
AAAAAAAGGTTGCATAACAGAAAAAGCAACACGCAACGAACACGAAATACAGTTAACGACAAGGAAGCCAAGCTTCGGAAATTCTTTAAGTATTGGTGTGCGTAAAACTGAAATTTCGCGCACATTACCTAGTGCGTCTCTAGGGCCCATGGTTTTTGTGTAGAAATATGTCCTTGCCTCACGTCCTGGACTCGGGGAACCCATGCTTTTGCGAAGGACTACAGCACTGCCGTACATCGTGTGTCTGCAGGGACCTACACTTTTATTGGCATGTTTACGGTGTTGCTGTGTTTGTATGTTTTTTTTTTTGTTGTTGTTGGTTTTTGTTTGTTGTGTCTTTTTTGTCATTCCTTTGTCGAGAGGGACATTTTTTGTAACTATGTTCATCGGGGCCCATGCTTGATGCGGGACTATATTTAGTATGGTGCCATGTTTAAGGGGGATGGGTGGGGAGCATGTTCAATGTAGGAAGTGTGTGTGTGTGTGTGTGTGTGTGTGTGTGTGTGTGTGTGTGTGTGTGTGTGTGTGTGTGTGAGAGAGAGAGAGAGAGAGAGAGAGAGAGAGAGAGAGAGAGAGAGAGAGAGAGAGAGAAGAGCTCCTGAACTCGTGAACTGGTGACTTTAATGAGAGACCTCCAGCCTATCCACATGAAACACGTAACATGAAATTGTTTTGTGCTATTGAAAACAAATGGTTTATACAAAAAAAAAATTCCATAAAGAAAGATGCTCCTTTGGCAATAACAAAAGTAACAAATTTATATTCATAACATTTCATCACAACTGTTCCTTTCTAAAAACGTAAAGTGTAACTTAGAAACATAGCAACATCTCGTTATTATGACAGCATTTTCGTTTCCCAATAGTGTCTTCTACTGGACAGGAAAGCTATCTTTATAGTGTTTATGAATATTTTTCTCGTAATTTTTTTGTAATTTTGGTCTTTATAGGAGAAAATTGTATTTCGGTTTTCTTCTTTGCTGCAAAAAGGGCAAGTGGTTATTTTTCTGTATTAACGGTGTACTTTTTATTTGTTCGAAGCTCATTTATCCCTAACCTGATTTTGCTAATGCCCTTCTGAATTTGTAATTGTGATATCACATAAATATTTCTCAGGTTGATGCAGTGATTTAAAGGATCGGCAGACGGTTATAACGATTACTACCTTCTAATTTGCTGTGCCAGTCCTGTTTGAAAACAATCTACCATTCTCTGTCTAAACACTGATAAGAATACCTTTTCATCTCCCACTCCTTCATTTATCCAAACTTATGAAAATCCGTAGGAGTCAAAACAATAGTTATGTGTAAAGCTCATTTGGGGGATTTACTAACTTCTTTCAATTCTTTTTCGTATGCTCGTTTCGGTATTCCGTTTGGCGTCATTTTGTTGTTGTTTTTTAAATCTTGAACCAATATTTCACTGCCTGTAACACACTATCAATATAAAGAGGGTATCTGCCAGCTCACCATAACAAGAGTATTTGGCGTCTTTTTGCCAATTTCCCAAGAACTTTTTATAAACAAAGAGATGTATGCGTTCGATTGCTTCAAAATGTGTGAGGCCCCATATTTCTGATGAATGATTTTATAATATCAATGGTTTAACTCTTCCTGCAAAAACTCTGTAAGTGAAATGTCTATAGACAATTTTGTCGTTAATAAGGCAAATCCTAGATATTCATAGCTATTTACGACTTCTATTTCCTGCCCTTTGTAGTGCCATTTTGCATGTTTACTTAGATACCCACCTTTTCTGAAAATCATTATCTTGGTTTTTTGCAAATTTACTGTTAACCCAAGTAAATCAGAGGCCTGCTGCAAAATTTCTAATCTGATTTTGAAGTCCAGAGGGAGTAGAGGAAATTAAAACTATGAGAGAGAGAGAGAGAGAGAGAGAGAGAGAGAGAGAGAGAGAGAGAGAGAGAGAGAGAGAGAGAGAGAGAGATTATGATTTATATGGGGGAATGGCGTGCATAACAAAGGTCCATGCTTGATTTGGGGCCCTTGTTTAATGTGAGGCTATGCCTAATGTGGAACCATTGCTTGATGTGGGGGGCCATGCCAAATGTGGGGCCATGGTTGATGGGGCCATGCTTGATGTGGGGCCATGCTTGATGTTGAGCCATGCTTGATGTGGGGCCATGCTTGATGTGGGCCATGTTTGATGTGGGGGCCATGTTTGATGTGGGGGCCATGTTTGATGTGGGAGCCATGTTTGATGTGGGGGCATGTTTGATGTGGGGGCCATACTTGATGTGAGGCCATGCTTGATGTTGAGCCATGTTTGATGTGGGGCCATGTTTGATGTGGGGGCCATGCTTGATGTGGGGCCATGCTTGATGTGGGGGCCATGTTTGATGTGGGGGCCATGTTTGATGTGGGGGCCATGCTTGATGTGGGGGCATGTTTGATGTGGGGGCCATACTTGATGTGAGGCCATGCTTGATGTTGAGCCATGTTTGATGTGGGGCCATGTTTGATGTGGGGGCCATGCTTGATGTGGGGCCATGCTTGATGTGGGGCCATGCTTGATGTAGAGCCATGTTTGATGTGGGGGCCATGCTTGATGTTGAGCCATGTTTCATGTGGGGCCATGTTTGATGTTGAGCCACGTTTGATGTGGGGGCCATGCTTGATGTGGGGCCATGCTTGATGTGGGGGCCATGCTTGATGTGAGGCCATGCTTGATGAGGGGGCCATGCTTGATGTGGGGCCATGCTTGATGTGGGGCCATGCTTGATGTTGAACCATGCTTGATGTGGGGCCATGCTTGATGTTGGGCCATGTTTGATGTGGGCCATGCTTGATGTGGGGCCATGCTTGATGTTGAGCCATGTTTGATGTGGGGCCATGCTTGATGTGGGGGCCATGTTTGATGTGGGGGCCATGCTTGATGAGGGGCCATGGTTGATGTGGGGCCATGCTTGATGTGGGGCCCATGCTTGATGTGGGGGCCATGCTTGATGTGGGGCCATGCTTGATGTGGGGACCATGGTTGATGTGGGGCCATGCTTGATGTGGGGGCCATGCTTGATGTGGGGCCATGCTTGATGTGGGGACCATGCTTGATGTGGGGGCCATGTGGGGTCATGCTTAATGTAGAGGCCTTCTTTAATGTGGGGGCCACGATTGATGTGGGGCCATGTTTGATGTGGGGCCGTGCTAAATGTGGGGTCATGTGGGGCCATGGTTGATGTGGGGCCATGCTTGATGTGGGGGCCATGCTTGATGTGGGGCCATGCTTGATGTGGGGCCATGTTTGATGTGGGGGCGATGTGGGGTCATGCTTAATGTAGAGGCCTTCTTTAATGTGGGGGCCATGATTGATGTGGGGGCCATGATTGATGTGGGGGCCATGCTTGATGTGGGGGCCATGCTTGATGTCGGGCCATGCTTGATGTGGAGCCATGCTTAATGTAGAGGCCTTCTTTAATGTGGGGGCCATGATTGATGTGGGGCAATGATTGATGTGGGGGTCATGCGTCATGTGGGGCCATGCTAAATGTGGGGTCATGTGGGACCATGCTTGATGTAGGGGTCATGATTGATGTGGGGGCCATGCTAAATGTGTGGGGCTATGCTTAATGGGGGGCCATGTTTGATGTGGGGCCATGACTGATGTGGGACCATGCTAAATGTGGGGGCCATGATTGATGTGGGGCCATGCTAAATGTGGGGCCATGCTAAATGTGGGGCCATGTGGGGGCTATGATTGATGTGGGGGCCACGCTTGATATAGGGGCTATGATTAATGTTGGACCATGCTAAATGTGGGGCCATGTGGGGCCATGATTGATGTGGGACCCTGCTAAATGTGGGGCCATGTGGGGCCATGTTTGATGTGGGACCATGCTAAATGTGGGGCCATGTGGGGCCATATTTGATGTGGGGACCATGTTTGATGTGGGGGCCATGCTAAATGTGGGACCATGCTTTATTCGCAGAATCATAATTTTTTGAGACAGCTTTAAGACTGGCTCGCTTATCAATTGAAAATCATGACTCTGAGAGGTTTAATTCCAATGACAAAATGCAAAGATTGCAACGCGTAAGTATAGGCGACAGCATGCACACTTAATTATTCGATCCCAGATTGACCAAATGACAAAAGGGAAACGAAAAGTGTTCAAATAAAAACACACAACCTATGACAGGCTACATGGGAAAACAAACACTGCAGAGAAGATGGCTAGTGTCCATTCTGGCCCGTGTGTAAAATTTTCACAACCCTGTCGCCAGATTACAAGAAAGTCGACATGTCGTACATTGGGATCCGACTTTCCAAAGCCAGGACAGATAAATGATCCCCAGAGGCAAATAAACAGTAGATCACAGCAACAACAAAAAACAAGAAAGTGGTGTCAATGAGTGACAGAAAAGAGAGAGTCATTCTCAAAGAATTTCCAAAGGATTAGGAAGCTGTTCGCACTGAGAGAGAACCCCAGCAACCCTATGGGTACCGTGTTGACATAAATATCAGTAAATAGCTCACTCCCTGTTGTTGAAGCTGACATGTTATAGGTGCTAATAAACAACTCACTGTCTGCTGTCATAGCTGACATGTCGTACACATCAGTAAACAACCCACTCCCTGTCACTAAAGCTGCAGGTATCCTGTCTTATTGCCAGACTAGGGACCCTCTGCCCACTTGGCATCAACATCCAAAAATACCATGGACCTATCAGCCCCCAACGGCACTGGCCCACCATGAAAGAAGTGTTCCAGACTCTTGCTTACGTAGCAGCCTATTCAATGTTCACGTTGTTAAAACATGACAAAAACTCTACAGTTAGTTTGTAAGCCCCAAGTATGACCTGTTTGTCTTGTCAAAATCCTGAGGAGGCCAGACACAATATACAAGGCTGACTGGTTTGCGGCTTATCAATCCTCTGGCCATCCGTCGTTCTCAGCAAACGGGTCGAAACGACAAATAATTACATCAGTCGGGTCCATCCCTTCCCTGTAGCTAAGACAGTTAAGTTTTGGCTCAAAAGTGAAGCTGCCACCTTTCGATTTGAAGTTGGTATCAGTCTGCGCACATTTTTCAGATTTGTTTTTTTTCACTACCAGGATCAGGATCAGGATCGGGGCGTTGCATCAAAACAACTTAGCCTATTTAGGCTTTTTACGCCCCTTCTGTTTTTGGTGTCTCATTGGTCCGGTTGTTGACTAGATCAGTCTTCTTTAACCATCAAAGTCATATCTAATTTTAATTATTAATTCATGTTTATCTATGAAGTTCTTGAATGTATTTGTACTTGGTGCACGTTTGATGTTAGTTGTTAATTTATTCCAATAATTGGTTACTCTGTTAGTAAATGCAAATTTTCTCAAATTAGTTCTGTAACATTGTTTGAATATCTTATCTTCACTGTTTCTTGTAATATTTATCTGTGGAGTAGAAACAAAGCATGCTTCATCAATATCATCAAAACCGTCAAGTATCTTATATGTCTGAATCAAGTCCCCTCTTTCTTACTCTTTTTGTTTTTAGTGTTGGAAGTTGTTAATATTTTAATCTTTTTTGGTATGAGTAATCCTTTATACTATGGATCATCTTTGTTGCTCTTCTTTGATGTTCTAGAGCTGCTGATTGCCTCTTTAACGTTGGATACCATACAGTATTGCCATATTCAAGAATGGGTCTCACTACTGTCTTATACAATTGTAAGAAAGTGTCCTTTTCTATACATGTAAAGGCTCTTTTTATTATTCCAATCATTCTGTTAACCTTGTTAATACTATTTGCAATGTGTTTATCAAATAGCAAGTTTTTGTCGAAAGTCACACCTAGGTCTTTCTCTTCCTCACATTTAGACACTTTTATTTCCTTGTCCCCAATTTTCATTATGTAATCATCTTGTGGGTTTGATTTACCAATATGAAGTACGTTACATTTTTCTGCATTAAAATATAGATTCCAAGAATCAGACCACATTACTAATGTCTCAATATCCTTTTATAATTCCTGATGCAAATTTTGAGAATTATAAAGTTTTGTGTCATCTGCAAAAAATGTACATGTACTCTTTAGTTCAACAGGCAGATCATTTATAAACACAGTAAATAATATTGGTCCAAAAATACTGTCTTGTGGTATCCCACTAATGACATCAGCACTACGAGAGAAAGAACTACCAATCGTTACCTTTTGAGTTTTTTTGATAGAAAGTCTCTACCCCAACCAAGTACGTTGCCTACTATTCCATAAGACTCCAATTTTTTAATAGTCTTTCATGTGGTACTGAGTCGAACGCTTTTCTAAAATCTAAATACAATACGTATGTATTTTCTCCTTTATCAATTTTCTTTGTAAAGTCTTCCATCACTTCTAGGAGTTGAGTCACACAAGATCCTTTTTTTACGAAATCCGTGTTGGGACTCTGCATATAAAATTTATTTTCTGTCATCAGTTTAACAATAGCCTCTCTAATAAATGATTCTAAGATTTTACATATTATACATGTTAAACTCGCTGTTCTATAATTCCCTGGGTCTGTTCTCGTACCTGTTTTGAATACCGGTATAACTGTAGCAGTTTTCCAGTCTGAAGGCACTATCATCTCTTCAACAGATTAAGTAAGAAGTATATAAAGTGGGAAAGCAGTCTCCTCATTCAGCTCTTGGAACGGCATCAGGAGCACATGCTTTATTGGGGGTTCAGAGATTGAAGTTTCTTTTCTATTGATTCCACAGAAATGTCTACATTTTCCAAAATTATACCTTTTGACCTTCAAGCTGGACTTAGAGAAGGTATGTTATTGATATCTTCCCTCTTGAATACACTAGAAAAAAATCAAAATATCTGCCTTTCCACTATCTGTCTACTGTATCACCTTCTTTAGTTACTAAAGGGCTCATTCCTGTATTCATCTTTGTTTTAGATTGTACATATTTCCCGAAAGCTTTCGGGTTACTTTTGCATTCCTTTATTAGCTTCTTTTCAAATTCCTTTTTTGCCTCCCTTATTTTTTGTGACAAGTATTTCGTGCTTTAATATAATTCTGATAATATATTATCCCCTGTTAGTGACTAAAAACCTCTGGTACATATATTTCTTTTTTTACAAATTTCATTGTCTTTGCATTCATCCACTTTGATTTCTGTTTTTTTACTATTGTTTTTAATCATTTGTTTGGGAGCATTATTTTTTTTTCTATTAAAGAATTTAACGTACTTATTAATTTCCCTCCAACATTGTTCTACACCAAGATCATTGAGTTTGTTCCAGTCAATCATCTTGAGTTCTTCTTTCATTTGTATAAACTCCCCTCTCTTAGAATCGTATGACTGCTTTGGTTCTTCTTGATCTTGGTCCTCCCCTAAGTACAAACAGAACATTAAAACCTCGTGATCACTTTTGCCTATAGGAGCTAAGTGTTTAATGTCCGATATCATGTTTTCATCATTAACGAGTACCATAACCAGTATATTTGATTCTTGCCCGTCTCTGTGTCTTGTTTCACCATTTGATTCAAAAATGCATCTTGTAAGCAATTTCTGAACTTTTGTCCTCTTTCACCAGAACATGCCTGGGAAGTTAAAATCACCAGTAATACAGACATAATTGGATTTTTCTAACCTGATTTGCTTCAACAACTCAAACATTTTTTCTTCACTCTCAGTTGTCAATAGGTCAACTTGTTTGGCAGGATTCTTAATCTTGACATCGGCGCTTGTTCTTTAGCTGTCATTTTTCTGCCTCTGTCCTTGCATCAGCTGCTGTAGTCTCTGCCTCCAACCTTTTCACAGCGTTGAGCTGTTCTTTCACAAGTTTACTTCTGTGAGCTCTTTCATCTCTCTTGGTCTTCCGCTGAATTTCAATACACCAGTGGACTCTTCTGTAAAGCCAAGTCTGTTCCTTAAACTCTTCAGTTTCTCTGTGGGACAAAGCTTCCTTCTGACCTTTCTCCTTTCACTTATGTGTTTTACTGCCCCCTAAGCAATTATAAAACCGGTAATGTCAGTCGACAGATTACCTACTAAACGTCATGAGTGTAAATCTTTTGCTTAACACAAAGGAGCCTAAATCTTAAACCACAGCTTCCTTGAGTTAGCAAGGAGATCTTGCTCTTCATTTCTCTGAGCAACCTTTGATAATTAAATCAGCCCTGCACTCAGGTCAGTCTTCATCACAAAGAACTAAATGGAATACATAGATGACTAACGATGTGTGCCTTTTTTTGTGGACTTGTTGCTCCATACTACAGCAGTATATTCTCATAGTAGGATCGCAAGCTTGTCCAGATAAGGGGAACATAAAGGTATTGCTTAAGTGAATACGTATGTGTATAAGGCAGGTTTAGCACACCAAGAGTATGCTTGTACTCATAAGCATATGTGCACGTCCATATCTCCACTCAATATTCCAGTCTCTCTGGGACAGCGTGTCATGCATTTGCTTCTCTGACATGACTGAGAAGAAGATGAATAGTTTGTTTGCTATTCATGATCTACAAATGGAAATGTCAAAGGCAATCCTGAGTCATCTTTTTCTTTGTCATGGTCGTCGTCATCATCATCGTCGCCACTATTGTAAATGAAGCCGTCAAAATCACCATCGTATTGTTATTGTCGTCGTTGTTGTCAACGTTGCCGTTATCGTCGTTGTCATCGATATCATCATCATCATCTGCAACAGCAGCATTATCATCACCATCCTCATCGTCGTCGACGACGTCGACGTCGTCGTCATCAAAGTGGATGTTGTCGTCATTACCATCAACATCGTCGTTTGTCTTCATCGTGATCATCATCAACATTGTCGTCACACTCGTCCATATCATCATCATCATCATCATCATCATCATCATCATCATCATCATTATCATTATCTTGCTCGTCGTCATCGTTGTTACCAGCATCGTTACCATTATCATCGACATCGTCGTTTATATATTTTCTTCACTAACATGATTATCGTTATCCTCATCTTAGTGGCTTAGAAAGAATGAGCGCCAACTTTTTTCCGCACGACTGCCAGTCCTGTGCTCTTTTACAGATCCAAGGCCATGCCCATGGCCTTCACTCCCCAAAAGGAAGACAAAGAAGGTGGGTCATCAGAAGCTGCTGGTCACTTTATTTGTCTGTCTGGCCCTAAACTATCCAGGCTTCTCTACCCCACTTTTTCAGATCATATCCTCAAATTATCTACGCTTTGCTACTCTACCGTATCCTGTTCCATCTAATCCTAAGGGTAAAGCAGTATGTGAGGCACATTTCTGGCACCTTCCTGATCCAATGGAGATATGTAGATCGATTTGATACCTCAAAGGATATCAAACTCCACAGCTGCTTTGTCCACCTGTGAGCAATCCTTTGCTCTGTGCTGCCTGTGAATGCATTTGCGGCTATACTTCAAGTTTATCTGTATCTGCCCATCACCGCAAGATTGGGTCGGGTGATATTTTGACTTAAAGTGAAGAAGAGCTGCACATGTTGTCACGTCACTCTGTCGCCTTAGCCTATCTATGTCTTCCGAGTGGCAAGATATGGTCAAGATGACTGAAAGTAGGTCAGGATGCAGCGAAATGCCAGCAATGTCATCTTTGTCTTACTTTGCCCTGCTAGCTTTCCCAGTCGTCGGCTGTCTGCCCTACTGAGCCAGCAGATGTTTAAGCTGTCCCCAACTTTACATAGATAGATGCTAGCTCACCGAGTGGATCAGACCTGTCAGCTACCCTCACCAGGTCCAGCTGGCCAGTCAAAGCCATCTGATACTGACGTCCCCTCTTAGAGGATGGCACCATGCCACCAGCATCCGTACAGATGCTCCCAGCATGACAACTTTAAAGGATGCCACAGAAAAGCTTTATGAAGACCTGGGGGCATTATAGCAGCAATGCTCCATGAAAATGAATTCTTAGTTCTTGACGATTTCGATGCTGGAATAGGCACAGATTACCAGACACGGCTGTGTCTTGGGATCCAAGCTGTTCGGCTTGATATCATTTCAGCCATACTGTCACCCGCAGTTCATGACAATGAAAATGGTACCAAGATCAAGTTGGAGGTTGGAGGGAAGCTTCACATGCAAATTTTCATGCCAAGACCAGGTGGAAGAGTAGCAGTCACTGTGTGACTTCTTGTTTGCGGATGACTGTACGCTCAGTGTTGCCACTGAGGTAGCAAAACATACAAGGACTCTGAACTGCTTGTGACTGCTTCTGGCTCACGACTAGTAGCAGGAAGACAGGAGTCCTGTGCTTCAAAATCTTTCGGTGGAACCAGAAATCGTTGTCGAACGCTGAATGCTCTTGAATGTTTCACAGTTCTTGGCAGTAAACTCTCCAGATCTGGTAACATTGACGACGAGGTCAATACGCACATCGTCAAAGTATTTTTTTTTCGACACGAGAAAGTGGGGGAGAGGAACAGTATATAGGGTCGCCACAAAACTGAAGGTGTACGAGACTGTTGCACTGCAGGCAGTATGATACGCCTGTGAGCCTTGGACAGTCTGTAAGCGCCATACCGTAAAGCATGCACGCTACCACATGAAATGCCTTAAAAGTTACTAAAGATCACTTGGAAAGGCATATTTTCAGAGAGGTTCCCTCTTGAGTTGATCTGCCATGAAGCTACCTTGCAGAGAAGACTACAAGGCAGATAAAGCAGCAAACTTGTTCGAGTGCCTGATGGGCATCTTTCTAGGAGACTGAACTATGGCTCACTTGCGAAAGGCAAGCATTCACTGGGTGGTCAGAAAAAGCGCTTCATGATCGCACTGGAGAGTTTGGACATTGGTCCCGATACATGAACACCAGTGTCACTATGCCACCAAACATGACAAGTTCGCATCAACAGAGTCCTTCGAGTGGTACAGTATAGCAGAGGCTTAGAGAAAACTTGAGTTACGAAGGTCCAGGCCACCTCCTTATCTTCAGTGCTGCAGACCAATTGTGTCAAACGTGTGGCAGAACTTTCAGAGCTAACTCTCTGTTATCCTGCCTGATCATATCCTGATCTGTCACATTATTTGCTATTCTACCCTGCTCCATGCTACCTTAACTTGTAGTATCTTACCCGATGTTACCCTTTGCAGTACTATCCTATCCTACCAGACAATACCCTATCCTGCCAGATTCTGTATTATTATACACTATCCAATATTACCAGATCCTAACCTATCCTACACTATCCTATTCTACAAACCGTTTAATCCTTTCCTCTCTTCCCTGGTCCACCCTGCCCTATCTCACCCTGTTCTTACTTGCCCAACTTTCCTTTCCGAACATGTCCTTCTCTACTCTGTCGTATTCTTTAGCATTCCCTCCTATCCTATCGTGTTCTCTCCAGTTGTTCTTTTTCTTCTTACCTTTAGCACACCCTGTTCTGGCCTGTGTCATCCTGCCTGTTGTGTTAGTAAGGACTGGTGTTTTCATATCACTGTGTGACGTTGCAGAATACTGGCTGTGTCTCCACCTTTCAGTTTTCTCCAAGAGCATCTATACGAAAATGTCTATAAGGTTCCTAAATGGAAATAAAAGTTCTGGGTGGGCGCATTTCGGAAGCCAATTCCTGGAACCAGAGTACTACTACTGCGCTAGTTTAATGCTTCGTCCCGTGGGGAATCAGGTAAGTAGTACTGGCTCAGGTTTGCCCGACTTCAAGAGCTCTCTCTGAAAAAAAAAAATCTACATTTGTGCTCGGCAAATGGGTGCTGCCAGCAGCGTTAGTTTGGTGAACAGAGCAATCCTTATTTCTTTATGGAACGAAACGCTGCCTTCTTACTTATGATTTGCTATCTACATTTCTGCAGCTCCCTTCAGTTTTCCTTCATATTAATCGTATAACGCTTATATGTGTGTTTCTAGGGGTGGGTGGGGGTTGCTAAGTGTATTGTTTGAGTATCTTCATGATCAAAACGAATAGGTGATTTACAAGTAAATGTTACTTTGTTTCTTTCTCAAGTTACCGTTGTGTGCATACTATAGCTCGAAGAAAAAGGGCAAGCCTGGACAAACGTTTTTGAGAATGTTTGTTGAATTAGTCCTTGTGTCATGTGCCTGTGTCTGTACTAAGTGAGTCAGTGTCCTCAGCAGCGATAGTTCATAGTCATGTATCTGTGGCTGTTTTATCATGGGAACAAACGTATTTGCCCTTTGCCATTACTTTTGATTTTTCCAGATATACTTAAGATTTTCTTTGGAGTAAAAACAATTAAGTCAGAATTGTAAACCGTTTAAGCTTTTTTGAGTCCAGGAATAGCACATTCACTTCTTGGAAATTCTAAACTGATGTGGCATTTGTAAACCGACCAAAAGAGCTGTTGGTGGAGTAAATGTTACTCTTTAGCAAGATCCAAAAATATTGCAGATTTGAACATGCAACCACTTTCCTTTAGGGCCCCTATTACACAAGCATAACTAGAAAATGGTTCAGGAATGGTAATGTAGCCACTATTGAATGGTCAGCAGTTAAACTGACTGGTGCTAGTGCATATATGATTCCAGGGCAACTGGCATGATATTGAACTGTTGAGCAATACTCTCGTGCAGATGAAAGGAGGTGCAGGACACACACATCTTCTCGGCAATGACATCAGCTAGTTTAGGGTTCATGATGAATAACTCATGAAAAATCAATACCATTGTCTAAACTCTGCTAAAGCTGCTGCAGAGCCAATCAAGGATGTGGATGCCCTTGCATACATTGGCAGTGGGGTTGCCAGATAAGTGGCGCTGACATGTCACAGCCAAGACAAGCAAGGCAGAAGCAGCCTTCGTCTTACTGACGAACATCTTGCTCCCAAAAGTAATCAGAACAGCTACCCAGCTGCACATCTTCAATTCAAACATCCAGTCAGTCTTGCTCTAGGGTTTTACAGACGTAGGTGGAGACCGGATGTTGCAGCAACAGGCACAAGCGTTCCTTTATATCCTTTTTGACAAGGAAGAGTAAGCAACAAGGACACTCACCATACTTGCCAGCTCGTCAGAATCTGAACTGGAACCTGCATGGGAGATGGACAGGAGGGGGGTGGGAGTTGAGTTTGAGAATGGACACTAAGGAAAGATAAAGGGAGAAAGGAACCAGATTATTGTAGGCAGAAAAGACTTCTGAAAGTCGAGCCTGCTGGAGAGTTGTGTACATGTAATATGTTTCCTTGGGTAGATAAGGTTCTGAGTCAGTATGTCAGGAAGTAAAGCAGTAATCAAAGTGATTTTGGAATTGTAGTATGGCACAAATTCCACGCTTGTCTTATTGTTTCTGTACCTTATCCTGCCCCATATGTTCACAATGACTGATGATTTTCACTACACTACGGTATGAGCGCTTATTATTTTCTTAATTCTTTGTATGCATGGGATATGTGTGTGTGTGTGTGTGTGTGTGTTTGTGTGTGTGTGTGTGTGTGTGTGTGCGCGCGCGCGCGTATATGTCCCCAGAATCTATGAGAGAGAGAGAGAGAGAGAGAGAGAGTAGCATTACCATCAAGAAAGAGATGGCATCGTTTTTATTTTTTTTTTCCTTTACGTGGACGCAGAAGCTCCAAAGCTTGACACTGGTGACAGATGAAGAGACCTAACTCCAGATTTGGGGGAAATGAATGTTTCAAACAGCTTTTTTGCAGCTTATACAGGGTCAAAAGAATGCCAGGCGTAAAGACAAAACACACACTGTCAGAGAAGAATCTTAATAACCCTGAAATGGGTATAAAACAGAATTTTTGAAATATTACAAATAAAAATTGATAATCCTGTCAAAAATTCAGGGATGAATACAAATAATGCATAGTCTGAAGAATTAGAAACTAGATTCAACCTCCATTTCTTCTGGGACAATCAGTGAATCTTGATACAGGATCTCAGAACAGGAGAGACGATATTTTTCCTATCTGGCATACACAGCTATTGAGTTACACACACTGAAAATGGACTGTTTTCACTCTTATGGCCCATGGTGAATCAGTGAAATTGTGAGACATGATATCCCTTTTTAGAGGGTTAGGGCAGCCATCATGTTTCTGATGCCTGTTTGATGGGCAGGTTGTCAGAGAGAACGAGTCATCCAATGAAAATTGTTAATGAAGGGGTGGGGTGGGGTGAGGAGAAGAGCGGGGAGGGGGGTAGTCATTTGAAAGGATACAGACATTCCTAAACATGTACAGTTTGACGTAATACAGTTTGGACCAAAGACGACAATCTCTCAGATGTTAGTGCTTTTTAGCCTTTGCCGTGATCTGTGAAGTTACAGGATCTGCCACATGCTTAACACATGTCGGCTTATGACATGAGTGAGGGGACGTCACGACTGCTGGTCTCCTCTGTAGTGGCCCGAGCGGTGGGGGAATACCTGTGCCCATCCACAAGTGTCACGACACTAAAAGATAACAAGGAGTGGTGACGACGATCTGTGCTACAGTTCCATCCAAGTTCTCTACAACGTTGTTGCCTTGTCATTGTGTCGGCATGCCACGAAGTCAGCCAGACAGATGGGTGGAAGGCAGTGAGAGTAGGAGAGGCTGAGGGTTGAATACTGGCATCATAGAAAGTTGTAAACTGATATTGCGAAGGAGCGCGCGCGCGGGCGCGCATGTGTGTGTGTGTGTGTGTGTGTGTGTGTGTGTGTGTGTGTGTGTGTGTGTGTGTGTGTGTGTGTGACAAAGAGAAAGTTGGTGTCTGGCATCATAGAAAGATGTAAACTGATATCGCGAAGGATTGTGTGTGGGGGGTGGGGGTGGGGGGGTGAGGGGATCATGGTTGTGGTCAGTGTTTTATCAACTGTCTCTCACCATACCACTGCATCCAGGATTCTACAGGCTGTAGTGTAAGATGGGCATTTCTCTCACTCTACCTCCATGTCCAGAATCTCTCTACAGAATTCAGTGGAGGGTGGACATGTCTCACACCATACCTCTGTGTCCAAAACAGGATAACCTGGAGGGTGGGCATGTGCTTTGCCATTACTCCCTCATGAAAACCGTGCTCTTGAATTCAGTCAGGGTGGTAGACACACATGTCACCATGACTCTGTGTCCAGTACAATCCTGTAAGAAAAAGTTGAGGGTGGACATGTGACTCATCCAGAGTTCCTGTCCGACACCATTCTACAGGGAACAGTCTATGGTGGATATGTATCTAGCTTTGACTCCTGTCCAACACCATTCTACAGGGAACAGCCTATGGTGGATATGTATCTAGCTTTGACTCCTGTCCAACACCATTCTACAGGGGACAGTCTATGGTGGATATATATCTAGCTTTGACTCCTGTCCAACACCATTCTACAGGGAACAGTCTATGGTGGATATGTATCTAGCTCTGACTCCTGTCCAACACCATTCTACAGGGAACAGCCTATGGTGGATATGTATCTAGCTTTGACTCCTGTCCAATACCATTCTACAGGGAACAGTCTATGGTGGATATGTATCTAACTCTGACTCCTGTTCAAGACCAATATGCAGTATGAGGTAGAGGGTGGACGAGTGCCTCGCCCTGACTACCTGTCCAAAATCATTCTATAGGGGCAGTGGATGGCGAAGGTATAGTCCATGCTTACGACCATACTATGGACTGCATTTGGAAGGCAATAGTGTATCTCTCTGTCACTGCCAGTTCAAGAATATTCCAAGGGATACAGTGGATGCTGGACATATGTCTTACGATGACAACTTGATGAAGGTCATTTGATAGGGTAGAGTGGGGGGGGGGGGAGTAGAAAGGTATCTCGCTATGGCTGACTGTTCCAGACCATTTAATGGAATACAGTGGAGGATGACATCAGTCTCACTATGACTGCCCATCCAAGACCATCCTACAGGATGGACATGCCGGCATATATTGAAGAAATCTGGGATGGCTGACAGAGAGGCTATAGAAGGCTAATTGAAATCTCTGATGATTGACAAAGAAATACCTAAAACTAAGAAACCCACAACTGTATTTCTCTCATCTGAAGCTGTTGTTTGGAAAAAATAGGAAAATACTCCTAGACCATTGTGCATCCCATTGTGTGTATGTATGTGTGTGTGTGTGTGTGTGTGTGTGTGTGTGTGTGTGTGTGTGTGTGTGTGTGTCTGTGTGTGTGTGTGCTGTGTGTGTGTGTGTGTGTGTGTGTGTGTGTGTGTGTGTATGTGTGTGTGTGTGTGTGTGTGTGTGTGTGTGTGTGTGTGTGTGTGTGTGTCTGTCTGTCTGTCTGTGTGCTGTGTGTGTGTGTGTGTATGTGTGTGTGTGTGTGTGTCTGTGTGTGTTTTGTGTGTGTTGTGTCTGTGTGTGTGTGTCTCTGTGTGTGTATTTGTGTGTGTGTGTGTGTGTGTGTGTGTGTGTGTGTGTGTGTGTGTATGTGTGTGTGTGTGTGTGTGTGTGTGTGTGTGTGTGTGTGTGTGTGCTTCCGCTTAAATTATAACGCTATGAGGACATGCTGACAAAAATTTTAAATTGTTGAGTAGCTCCATACAGAGGTAGAGGAGGAGGGGAAGAAAATGAGCGAGAGTCGGTGAGGGGTGAGTGTATTTCGAAACCACCGTGGTATCTATAGTTAACGGGATATCCCCAAAACTAGCTGACGATCCAAGAGACTTAATTCTCATAAAAGGTGCAGCCATAGTAGCCTTTGTTCACCAGTTAAGCATTTCTACGACTGAAAAGTTGCCGTCGGTCATTTCTTGTCAGACAGGAATACACATGAATACACATTGTGAAAATGATGGTGGTAGTGAAGGTGAATATTTGTGTAATGATTTGCATAATTAAGATATTGTTTGAGCAGAAATCTTGTCGTGATTGCTGTTGGTGATTTATGACCAGTGCATTACAATGCCCATTTCAGATCCAGAAGGCTTACACAACCAACCATAAGAACACTCAGTTGCCAGTGGATGTTATTGCTGTGACCTACAGAAAAAGCAGTGGCATGTGGATGGTAACGCAACTAGGTACAGACTTGTTCATGATGTCGTTGAGACCGAAATGAAATGTAAGTTTACGTTGTCCTTGGCACTTCTCACATCCGTCAGCCTATCGATCAGGTCACAGCATAGAAACCGACATCTTAAAAGTTATAATGATCTCCTCGCATCAGTTGATGATGATAAGATATCTGTTCTTCCTCTCTTTGATCTGTCAGAGGCATTTGATGTCATTGCCTGTGGAATTCTTCGTTTCAGGCCGCAATATTCTTTTGGCATTCTGGGCACTGCCCGTGCGTAGATACAGTCTCATCACACTGAACTCATGCAGAAAGTCACAGTAAATGCCTCAGCCTTCCAGTTACACTCTTGGAATACTGAGTTTCTTAAGGTTATGTTCTGGGACCTGTATTGTTTATCATTTACATGAGCCCTGTTTTTGAAATAGCAAACCGTCACATTCTGTCTCAAGAAAAGTTTTGTTAATAACACACAGCTCGCTCAGTCCATCTTGGCACTGATGTCCAGCAAGAACTGGAAAATATTCAAAAACCGCATCAGTAACATAAGGTCTTGGATGACACTCAACACATTACAGTTAGTGATGGAATGTTTTTTTTAATGTGGGTAAATGTCAGTCCTACGTTTAAAAAAGCATCCCTCACTTCAAATACAACCTGTATTGATAATACTGACCTTTGGTTCTCTCCCCATGTCAGCAAACCTGGTGTCATCTCTTATCAATGTTCTTTTTCAAATCTTATACATCAGGATAACATGTCGAGAACTTATCAGAATAAGCAGTATCCGCCGCTCTCTGTCTGTGGATGCTACCAAAACTTCCATCAGCACTTTTTGTTGTGTTTAAGCTTTATTATGGCAATTCTTTTCTCACTGTTGTCCCCAAACATTTGCTTCCAAAGCTCCAAAGGTTCAAAAGAGTACCGCGCGGCTGAACAATCGTCCATGCATAAACATACCACAGTTTTCCTGAAATATTTGCGCTTGCTGCTTGTTAAGTCGAGAATTTCACAAAGTCCTTTTTTAGTCTGTTTCTCATCGCTTGTCAGGCACTAGCCCTGACCATCTGACATTTTTTACTCCCTAATTCCATCTCCAAATCTCCGTTCTTGATTAGATGAGTGTATTCTCCGGATTTCTTCTGCCGGAACGAAATCTTTCGAACAGCATTGTCTGTCTGGAATCAGTCTGTGGTTTTGGTCGTTCACCTGAGACCAGCATTTGCATCCAGTTCGCAGAAATAAATGACCGTCGGTTCTTCCTTCGTTTCCTTTGTCTTTAGTGACATTCATCTTGCCTTGAGAAGACCAAAGAGATCGAACACCGTTGTGTTTTGTTTTCCAGTGTGTGTGTTCTTTTGTTTGACGGCGCAGTAATTCTGTTTTTATCCCCTTTTTTCACTCAGCACTGAAACACGCCTCCCCACACACACACCGCCCCTCCCTTCATCCCACGTTGTTTCCCCATCCCCGACACCCCTACTCCTACAGGACGGGTCTATATCTGTTGTGTGTATGTCTACACCGTGCGTGCGCGCGCGGCGCGCGCGCGCGCGCGCGCGCGCGCGCGCGTGTGTGTGTGTGTGTGTGTGTGTGTGTGTGTGTGTGTGTGTGTGTGTGTGTGTGCGATGGTAATTGTGATGATGATTTTGACGATCTGACAAGCATTTGACTGACATGAACATTACATTGCTTAGTCTTATGAGGCACGGGGCGGTCTTTTTTTTGCTTTTTTCATTGAATGCTATATTTCTTGATCTCCAACTAGTATGACATCAACTGTTACGTCATTCACTTTGATTTCACGTACACAAAAGTGTCAACGTCTGGTCCGACTGAGAACGATTTCGTAATAACTGTCATGGAAGCTGAAACTGTCATCTTTACATGATTTACAAAATGATTTGTACATTCTTGTATCGATGTTCCATACGTTTGGGGTTTAATTAACACCTGCCTGCCTCATCTTTACCTCAGTCTCTCTCTCCCCCTCTGTCTGTCTGTTTGTTTCTCTCTCTCTCTCTCTCTCTCTCTCTCTCTCTCTCTCTCTCTCTCTCTCTCTCTCTCTCTCTCTCGCTCTCTCTCTTTCTCTCTCAATCCTCCCTACCTTTTTTTTTTTTTTTTTTTTTTTGCTGTCCCAACCTCTGCGCCACCTCAGAGGCAGTGCACCCACGCCGCTCATTCCGACACCCCGTCCACAGCCACAGCCCAGCCGGCCGGCCGCCGCAGCCCCAGCACCGGCAATCCACAGGGAGCAGTCAATATCAAGTCGTCAAGAGGCAACCCACTGGAGGAGACACTGCACTGCTGCCGAGTCACTTCAGTGGTGTTCAGTGGCGCCTGTTCTGATCTAACATACGCAGGACACCACTTACTAAGCCCCCTACTGACGACAATAATTGCTTAGTCGCGGAGCCGGCGTGAGTGAGCTCTCCCTCCGGAGGGCGCCACCACGTCCGTCCAACGACAGTCCCACATGGACTCGCCGATACCGGTGACCCGGACGGAACCAAACCAAGGCCACAGACGTGGAGAGGACATCGAAACTGAGGTCACCATGAGAGCAGGGCATGAAGGGCCACAGAATTTGATTTTTTTTTTTTTTTTTGGTAATGCTGATCGATGAGAATGAGGATGATTAAGATGATGCTACGGATTTCCATTTCGGTCTGAGACTACATGACAGGGCTGTACTCTATGCTTTCTTTCATAATATATCCCGGCGTCAACCAGGCCCGAGAAATACAGACATCTGCAGTGTTGGTCAGGAAATTTTAGCAACACTCTCAGAAACGCATCCATTAAGTGGATGAAACTCGACTGTGTGGTCCCAGTCTTCCCAACTGAGCCCGCAGCAAACTCAACTCTGGGTAGGAGCCGGTCGGGGCAGAAAACCCACATGACTTCTGATGGGATTCGAAACCACGACCTCCCAGCCGGGAGTGGGCGACGCTAACCACTTCGCCACGGCGGCTGGTCCCTACCCCTTTTTTCTGACCCTGGTCTCTCATTAGAACAATGTAAAAGCTGTGTATGCGATGTTTCATCAGCTCATCAGGCAATGTGGTTGTTTATTTCATAACCCCTGTCTTATCTATGTAGAGAAAAAAAGTTATGAAACAATAGCATCTGCCAGGGAGCAGTTATGTCCCCTGATGTCGTAATGGAATACCCGATGTGTGCCTGCACCCTATGTGTACACAACACGGGCTTCCAAGGGTGGTGCATGATTGCTCCCAGCTGTACCATTCTGTAACTGGTCCCACCCGCATATTAGAGTGTATTTTTATCTTCTTGTTTATCGCTATTACTCTCTGTTTGGCAATCTAGTGTTTGAACCAAGTATGACCAAATGATGAAAAATGGGCATATGACTCTCATAGTCGTAAATTATGACGCGTTTTTGAATATCTTATTTAAGCTTTTTTTTTCACAGTGTTCAAAACCTGTTCATTGTTATCACTACATTGTGTGAATAAAGTTTTGTTTAACGCAGCTAAATCAGAAACTAGATTGTTCGAAGTTTTTGTCTGTTTTAGTTTTTAATTTCTATTCTTCATGAATATGTAAATATGCCACAAAACTTCATTTTCCTGATTTTATAAACTTCTTAGCTCTTGAATCACAAAGACTAAACTACACACCTGTGAATGAGGCATGCGCTGTTCAGTATGGTGGGGACACAGTTTTTTGACAGCACATATTGATAACGTCTCCCTATATAATCTTTCTGTGTTTATTGTGTCAATGTTTCCATAATGATAATTGCTGTCTTCATGGTGATTGGCACTGTTGCGCTATAACTTGCCCAAAAGCTAGGAAACAATGTTATGTTCGGGCTGTGAAAGCTATATTTAATGTTGCTGTATCTGTTGAAAAGAAAGACCATGTTGTACATGAGGAAGAAATGTTTGGCAGTCAAAACGTAAATGCTGACTAGGTGTAACGCTTAAACAAATGTACATATTCTGTATAGACTTAGCTTTCCATTAGCTGAGCTTATATATAATGGCTAACATTTTTACCGTGTACTAGATAAGATACTATTCAAAGAAACGTGGTAATAAAACATATTTTTAAATCAAGGGTTAAAATACATGACCTGACGAATGTAGATTTCGGATTCAAAGGAACGTAGTGACTGGTGTTGTAGTAAAGCATTTTGTTTCGTTCATTTGTCAAACAGTTCATTCTTTTAGAGTTCATAATGTTTTATGAACCGGCAGAGGAAATGAGGGGAAGGTAGAGTTTCTCTTCTTCCCCCTACCGACCCCTGTTGCCCCCAACATTCGCTGGCCATTCCCTTGCTCCTGATCCCTACAGGCGCGCGCGCGCGTGCGTGCGTGTGTGTATGTGTGTGTTGTGTGTGTGTGTGTGTGTGTGTGTGTGTGTGTGTGTGTGTGTGTGTGTGTGTGTGTGTGTGTTTGTGTGTGTGTGTGTGTGTGTGTGTGTGTGAGTGTGTATCTGTGTGTGTGGTTTGCGCGTGTTTGTGTGCGTGCGTGTGTGTGCATAACGTGAGTGTGTGTGTGTGTGTGTGTGCGCGTGCGTGTGTGTGTGTGTGTGTGTGTGTGTGTGTGTGTGTGTGTGTGTGTGTGTGTGTGTGTTCAGGTTGAGCAGCCGATGTCCATGTCCCTACCATGACAGTGATGGCTGTGAGTTTCATCCTGTGGAAGATCCTGACGTACCTGTGCGAATTCTGATCCCAGAACAATACATTCGTCACAGAAATCTGCATTAATGAGTATTAGAACTGACGAGTTATCATTTTTCGTTAAAAGACCTACAGTGGTAGTGATCCTGATTTTCTGCATAGAAATCTGCACAAATAATGATTCAAAGTTAAAGACACACACACACACACACACACACACACACACACACACACACACACACACACACACACACACACGCACGCACGCACGCACATACACACGCATGCATATATATATATATATATATATATATATATATATATATATATATATATATATATATATATATATATATATATATATATATATATAACACGCACAAAACACAAGGCCTACTCCATTGAGGACCATCTTGTTGACAGTAATTATTTTACACATAGATTCGGACTAATAGTTACTGTCTTGATGGCACCCACTCTATGCAGAAATCTACACCAATGATAGTTGTTTTGTTGATATACTATACAAAGAGATCCGCATTAATGAATGTTTTGTAGACATTACACCCTGAAGGTAGATTAGCAACCACAATGACTCCTCCTTTGACATACATGTAGAAATCTGCTCCATTAATGACCGTTTTGTTGACATCACATTCTAAACAGTGATCTTCTCCATTAATGACTGCCTTGTGGCAAGACGTTCTACACAGAGGTCAGCGCTAACAATGACAAGATACACACTAATAAAGACAGTGATCTTCAGTAATAATGAGACTGTTTTGCTGTAACATATTCTATACACCATCTGGTCGAAAAATCATTACTTTGCAGACATCATATTCAACACAGAGATTCACCGTAATAGTTGTTCTGACGACATTACTTTCTAGATGGAAATCCGGTCCTATTATGACCACTTAACGACAGTTTTCGTGGCACGGATGTTCTGTACATGATTTAGGAACATTTTGGTAGCAGGAAGTACTCTGCACACGTTTCAGTGACATTTTAAAATTTGTCCATGAGGCCAAAAACGGCGTTGTTTCTGCGTTGATAAATTTTGCGTTGATACGGTTGTTTTTTGTTTGTTTGTTTGTTTGTTTGTTTTTTTTCTTTTGTTTTTCTTTGTCTTTTAACTTTTTTTTTTTTTAAGGGCATTCTTGTTCATATTCACACAAATAAAAAGGGAAATTCGACCTCTGTGTGTGTGTGTGTGTGTGTGTGTGTGTGTGTGTGTGTGTGTGTGTGTGTGTGTGTGTGTGTGTGTGTGTGTGTGTGTGTGTGTGTGTGTGTGTGTATAAACATGCACGCGTACATGTATGTGTATGTTCGTGCACGTGTGCCCTTGAATGCCTATCTATCTATCAGATGAGACAAAATGCTAGTTGTGATGAAATGTGTTTGGGGAAAAACTTAAAACAACATTGTGAAGGTGGTGGATAGAAGAACACAGGAAAACAGGCAAGTTTTTCTAGTGCTGTGATTTTCTGCTCAAAAGTCTGTCTTTTTATCTGTCAGTTTTTGTCTGTCTCTCCAAACGCGTTTAATCTTATCTATATTGGCACATACTTCTTTTAAGTATCATTAGAGTTTATTCGTTGCAGTTCGTTTCTTATTCATTCATCTATCAGTGCAAAGCTGATATGCCCCACGTGGTCAGCTGGATGGTGTAGCACCACCCGTGGTTTATTTTCTCAGTCTGCAAAAGTTTTGTTGAAATTCAAAGTGGATTTTCTAATAGAATTTTACCCAGGGACCCTCTCTTAGTCCCTTACCTTGTTATCAATGCATGTTGCGCCTAGGTTCTTAGTTTGTCGTGTCATTCGGAGGGCTAGCGCGCAGACCAAGAGTTAGGGTCTAGTGGGAAGAGGGTAGACAACAATCTGCATTGTGTGAGTTGAATCACAGGCACGGGATTGCATCCCTTTCCTGGGCGAGTGCGCCATTACCCACAGCATCTCGAATACGTCTTGATCATCAGGATGCTACTAGGGACTTGGTATTTAGCTGAACCCAGAGAAAATGCCGATACCCTTTCAGGCTGGTTGAAAACGAATGGTTTACTGTCCGTTTTCCTAAGTGAAATTGGTGCTGTCATACGATGGGCTCTAAAGAAGCACATTTTGTCACACATGAAGATCTCGTCTGTTCCATCTTGTGTATGCTGGACGTTCTTCGTTTGGTTGGGATTATTGGATAGAATATTTGTTTTCTTTTGTCTCTTTTGTTGTAATCTCCCATGATATTACTCGCATCCATTAATTTCACTTCTCCCATTCACAGCCACTTTCAGGATGGTCCTGGCGCAGCCTTAAACCAGCAATCTCTCCTCTCTCTCTCTCTCTCTCTCTCTCTCTCTCTCTCTCTCTCTCTCTCTCTCTCTCTCTCTCTGGTTTTCTCTTGTTCAACGCTTATGGGTGGATTTGGTCATTGGTTGCTTCTGTTTCCAGACATTTGATTTTTTTTTTTTTTTTTGTCTGCCGTTCCTTATATATGTGCTTAAGCATTTAGTTTTGGACCAGATAGCTAGCTATCAAGATCGTATCAAAACGTCTCATGCTCATTTCATTTACTATGCAAAACAATGCTCTCTCTGCCTATAATGACCCTGAATGATTTTAACTGAATAACGATGCGGCTGTTGTTTAGGAATAATCAGTTTTGTTTCCTTATTTTGGAGACCCCACTCTGTCGAACATTGAGAAGAACAACAAGAAAAAATATATATGGCTGTCGTGAAATGGGCAACGTTTGACCAGAAATCATTTACAACTGGCACAAATAATAGCTATTTAGATGAATAATACTTTCTCTATCTATCATGAATTATTTTCAGAATAATTCTCGTTTTTTCATATAAACTTGATCTATCAACATACCAATACATCATTTGTACCTCATGATATGCTATGACATGTAACGCATTAATTACAGATAATGCTGACAAGTAGTGTAGACTGTCGCCAATCGTTTGTAAATCACATTCGTTTAAATTTCAAATCACATGCCGGATAGATAATGATGATGATGTCCCTAGATTCGGGGACAGTGGGCCCCCTTTGTTAGGTACCGTTGCGAGGTAAAATAGTCAAGTGAAAGCAAACTACGGACTGCTGTATCGTTCTGGAGTCGTGGCCAAACAACTGACACACTCTTGTACATGGAGCAGAACAGGGGCGGATAATGCAGGTGTCCAGCAGGAGGGGGGGGGGGGGGGGAGGCGGGGGGGGGGGGGGGGGGGGAGGAGGAGTTCCGATTCCCATTCAGAATTCTGCAGTGGTTTAGAAAATTTCTCGCGCGGGCATAGAGGGAGAGAAGAGAAATCGGGATGGAAGTGGGTGTGTGGTGGAGGAGGGAATGGAGAGGCGGGGCAGAACTTATTGTCTCTCCTTTAGCAAATGGAGTACACACACACACACACACACACACACACACACACACACACACACACACACACACACACACACACATTACAAGCTGCAGGGGATGGGCTGCATGCAATTATTTCCCTTTACCAAATGAAGAACACTCGCTGAAAATGTGCAAGTCGAGACGGATGTAGGGGGTAGGGGTTAGGGGATGGAGGATGAGAATGGGGAGTGGGGTGGAATGGGGTTGGGTGGAAACAGAGATATTGCATAAGCTGCATATTGTCTGATGATGTGTGTTTCTTTGACGCTTTTTTCCCACTCTGTTTTCCCCGAAATGCACTCTCCACGAAACTCTGAGACTGTTATGGAAAAAAAAAAAATGAACGGACATACAGAAGAACGAATGAAACGAGAGGAGATCCAGAACCATTGCACCTACCTCCCTCTCCTCTTTTTCTCCCCCAACTCTCCACTCTCCCCATCCTCCCCCCCCCCTACTAGCTTTCTCTCACCGCCCCCTCCAAATCGCTATCTTTCCTTCCACGCGCGCGCCTACACACACACACACACACACACACACACACACACACACACACAACACACACACACACACACACACGCGCGCGCGCGCACACACACACACACACACACACACACACACACACACACACACACACACACACACACACACACACACACACACACACACGATCGCACGCTTCTCCCCCTCTTCTTCCCCACAACAGCCAAGAACGTGGGCTCTGTGAATAAACGTTCCCGCATAAGAAGCGACAATGTTCACGATTCGTCCCTCGCTTAGGACCACATTTGTTTGGTTGGTTTTTGTTTGTTTGTTTGTTTGCTTGCTTGCTTGTTTTGCCACGACTCAAACCGTTAGAAGCTGGAAGCAAGGGAAGTGTCAACGTCCTTTGTATGCTTGGATTAGAACAGGCAGGACTGAACTCCACTGTGGTGATCAGTAGCAGGGCAGGGTCTCCGCTGGCGAGTTGCCTCACGACAATCTGAAACTGGTATTGAATTCATGGCTGCATATGAACTGATAATGTTGGGGCCACTCGACAGAATGCTTCTGAATGTGGCTTTCTTATGAACAGACAGACAGACAGGCAGACAGACAGATAGCCAGTTAGAGCGGCAGACTATAACGTCATTAGGAAAATATTGAAGATGAGACAGGAGAAAAAGAAAAGAAGAAAAAGACATTGAGTAGTGGTCTAAATAAACGAAGTCCGTGTATTAGAGCTACGTGCACTTCAGTTGGACGTAAAACGATCGACAGCAACAAGGAAGATGTCCTGGGCTGACATTTTGTGGGAATATCCGCTTGCGCAGGTCAGCTTAAATGTGTGCAGTGAACAAACAAAGCAAAACATAAATAGGAAAGAGATGGGTGGCTCTAGTCGAAGAAAATATAGGTGTTGCTGTGTATGTGTGGAGAGCAGGGGAAAAAAGTGGCGTATGAATGATGGCCTGAGAGGACGCGAAGAACGAGAGCAGAATACAAAACAGCGACAACTGGAAGCGTCCGGGGCAGAGCGCAGACCTCCGTCAAGGTTGAACGGATCTGGATCCGCATTTGGATCCGGATCCACACCAAAAATGCAAGGCAAAAAGAAGTGCCTTTACTGCAGCATAGGAGAGATGGAAATAGGGTCAGAAGGTAGGATTTGTTGTTGCTGTTGTTGTTTTTAATTCTGTGTTCAGTGCACTTCAAGGGTGGAAAACAAGATTTTTTTTCTACTAAGGGAAGTAAAAAGAGGCACAAACTGAGGCACAAACTGAAAGAATCACTTCCCATTTATTCCTTTTTTCTTTAATAGGCTATGGAGATTGGAACTGCCAACGTTTGTATCACTGAACATCTTTAAAAGCTTTTTTTTTTTTTGTAATCGCTTCGTGGATGATTATCATTCGTCAACAACAGTGTTCATCTTTAGTGGAAAATATGTAAAGAGTTCGCTGAATGGGATCGTAGATCTTCCCTTTGCTCAGGATCCGTCTGACGGATCCTAACCGCAATGTACTTCGTTCATCCTTAAGCCAAATTTGACTTATCCACCGCGTATGATTAAAATTGGTTGGACGCCTTTTGCGTGATCGTTCTGACAGACAACAAGACAAACGAAGAGACGTGGGTGAAAGTGTAACTTTCCCTGTGAAAAAAAAAAACAAACAAAGAAACAAACCTAAAAACGTGGATGGCCGGCTAGGAGTCAGCCAACACGCTGTCCCACGCCTTTGTTTAACACACAGAAATAATGATGACCTGAGAAGGTTATGTTTTTCACCCCCGTCCAAAAGTTGTGTTGTTTATGTGGAATATAACACAAAGCATGTCTCAGGGTTCGCATACATGTCTGTGAATGATTTCGTAATGCGGAATCAAAAGAAGTTTCTTGTGAATGCTTTTTTTTTTCTATGTTGTTTTATTCGGAAAGAAGACACAGAGATAAAATACAGTAAACAAACGAACAAAACAAACTGCAAACAAAGAAACAATCAAACAGACAAAACAAGCGGCCAGATACTTCAGCCTAAAGCAAACAAAACAAAGAAAGAATCGAACAGACAAATGCG
>JADBJO010005504.1:30000-42500 GCA_016801955.1 Conus betulinus
CTCCGTTCTGTACACATAGCATGTCATTCTAATTAGTTAAGACACAAGGAAACCAAACTGTACATTAACTTGCTTCAACGTATTCGTGCTTAAAGGAGGTATGTAACGACGAGATGTCGACTGTTTAGAAAAGGCAGTATTATTTAAATATCATGCTGATTTGAAATTAAACAAAATTAATAGCCCATCACTTTTAATCGATCGGCAACCTATGCAATTGTTCTGCGTCAGGCAGTCTCTGTAAAAAGTGCATTATACACCGAAACAAATCGTGATCTACAAATAGTGCATGGTGAATTATGCATCTGGCTAAGTCTTCTTATTGGCAGTCTTCAGCTTGCTTCTTGTGAAGACTAATACACTGTTGGCCGTTTTGGTTATTCAGTCCACAGAAGCCTTCTAGTTGAGATCTGTGATGAGGTTATCTCCAAGGTGCGTAAAGCTGGTTAAACATTCTGGTGTACCCCCCCCCCCCCCCCCCACCCCCACCCCCCCCCCCCTTAGCTGGCTATCAAGAGGCTGGGCCTCTTTGATCTACTGCAGGAGAACAGGTTACACTTACATGGATAAAACTTCATCCCCTATTTTCTCCCCATTGTGACAAGCTGTTCTGATCATTCCGAGAAAGACCGCAGTCCTTGCTGTTGTCGATCACTTTAGGCACGATGTAGTCATGCCCATGCAACTCTGCGTCAGATCTCCAGTCGACCACTCTTGCTATGGCCCCCGGCAGTTGTTTCCCAGCTTCCTAGGGCCAAAGGCGAGAGGAGAAGAGCAGAGAGACAGTGGCTGAAGATGCATCTCCACGTCTATAGGCACATTTTGCAAACCGCTGACAGCGTTTAATGTAATTGTACAGCAAGCAAAGCCAGCATATGTCAACGCTTAAGTATTAACATGCACCATATTCGAGCCACTTTTTGTTGTCACAGACACTCATGTACAGAGCAAAATCAGCTCCGTTTTCATCATTTGGCTCTCCCTTTACCACAAAAGTTTAGTGACTGTTTCATCGGCAAAATTAGAACCATTCGTGAAAGTCTTGACCAATGTCTGATCTTCACCATGAAACTTTTTCTAGTATCATTCTTCTGGCTGTGACTGACACAGCCGTAAAGCAAATAATTAAGAATACCGCCACGAAGACATGTGTCTTGGATCAACTCCCATCTTCCTTGTGATCCGCCATCATTGATGATATGTCGCCCGACATCAGTGTTTGGCTGTTTCCCTTCTGTATTCAAAACCGCTTTTGTCAGACTTTTACTAAAAAAAAAAAAAAAAAAAAAAAAAAAGAAAACAAAAAAAACCTCTCTGGATGCCGAAAACTTGAGAAAAAAAAAAACTATGAGTCTGTCGCAAGTTTTTATCCTTTCTATCTTGAGATCACCGAAAACATTGTCCTTCTCAAGCTCCCTGACCACCTACGTCGAACAACCTGTTCTACTCTCTGCATTCTGTCTAACGCACTGGTCACAATACTGAAACTGCTCTCCTCAAAATAGTCAATGATCCCTTCACTGCTCTTGACGACAGTCAAATCTCTCTAGTGTTTCCCCTGGAATTATTGACCGCTTTTGATACTGTTGACACGGGAATCCTTCTGTCTCGTCTTCACAACACTTTTGGCATATCCGATCAAGCTCTTTCATGGTTTTACTCATATTTCTCTACTCGCACACGAGCTCTTTTGTTCATGGTTTTTCTTCTCATCCAGCTGCCTTGCAGTATGGAGTCCCCCAGAGATCCGTGTTAGGCCCTATTCACTTTATTATTTATATATACCCTATCTCTCACACCATAGCTTTTCCCAACACCGTATTTCGATGACAATCAACATTACATGTCTGGTGATATTTCGCACATTCTTTCAGCTATCCATCCAACATAATTATGTATATGAGACACTGAGGCACGGATAAAAAAAAAAAAAAAAAAAAACAAGCTTCGGCTGAACAATGACAAAACTGAAACGATTTTCATTGTATTCAAAAGACTCCTGTCCAAAGACTGCCTTCCCACTTCCGTACAGTTAGAAAACTGTCTCACTCAGACCTCTACGACTGCATTACACATGATCACAATGTTTTTGTTTTCAACATCATGTTTCATTCTGTCGCGCTTTCTTCGCAGTGCTTTGCGCCAGTGGTAAAGTTCGCCATCTTCTCTCTGAGGATGCTACCAAAAGTCTCATCTCTGTTTTCGTTCTCTAGAGACTGGATTACTGCCTATCTCTGCCTATCTCTCCTAGCTGGCTATCCGGAAAAAAAAAAAAAAAAAAAAAAAAAATCTGTTCCGGCTTTTAAAAACAATGCTGTTCCACTAATCTTTAATTGCTCTTATCCACTTATGTCAATTCCATATTCCTTTTTTTCACTAGCTGCCTTATAAAACACGAATAGAATATAAATTCTCTGCGGTGTTTCAAACCCTGAATAGCTAGGCTCCTTCATGCCTTGCTGGTCTTCTCCATCTCAGTAGTTGTGTTCCTCATCTAATATTCACCTGTTCAGCATCCCCCTCTTTCGCAACAAGACAGTCGACAAATACTCTCTTTGTTTCCAGGGCCCATCCTCATGGAACAAACTCTCCTACTCCAAAGTTCTGATTCGCTGTCATCCTTCAAACCTCTCTTTAAAAACAACTCTCTTATTATCCTGATTGATGAATCTGAATCTCCTTACACCAGCTGCTGCGCTGCGCTGTGCGTGCGAGCATGTTCGGGTGTGTATACGTGAGTCTGATGTGTGTGTGTGTGTGTGTGTGTGTGTGTGTGTGTGTGTGTGTGTGTGTGTGTGTCCTTTTTATTGGTATTCTTGCCGTTGCAAGCGCTTAGGACTTATTATTAAGATTCAGCGCCATTAATGCTCATTATCAAACAATGCTGTAATTCTTTTTTAACCAATCAGCACTACACAGTTACATGCCTCTTTGAAGGGCAGATAATTTGAAACAAATGACTGCCAGTTTTAACTTCCTTTAGCCCTAACTAAACAGCTAACAAGTCTCTGGCATACTGACGCAGAAAAGTCTCTTGTACGTACGTAGACCGCAGCAAGGATGGATCACACCGTCTGAGAGGGAGTGGGGCGGGGAGGGGGGGGGGGGGGGGGGGGGGGGGGGGGGGGGGAGGGGGGAGGGGAGGGAGGAAGGGTGCGGTTCGATTTCTTTTCAAAGGTCTACGCTGGCGAAAAATAAGCTCTTGAGCAGCGGAGAGAGCAAGAGGATGAAGAGGGAATTAGGATGGAAAAAAGGAAGGGCACGGACAAAAGTGTTGTTTTTTTTTTTTTCTTACGAAACAAGATCGAAAGAAGTTCCTCACAAATGGTTTGTTACTTCTTTTCTTCTGTTTCGTCTTGTTTCGTTTTGTTTTGATTTTTGGTTTGTTTGTTCGTTTGTTTTTCTTTGTGTTAGTGTGTTGGTTTGTTCGTTATTTCTATTTTCCTTTGAGAAGAAAACAAAGAAAATATATACGCGTGAATTAAATTAGAGAAAAAAAAAAAAAAAAAAAAAAAAGAACGAACAGTAAGAGCAGTAAAGCAATCCGCTAGACGGACAGACAGACAGACAGACAGGGAAGAGAAATGCAAGCCAAAAGCAAACATACCAAAACACCCGAACAAACAAATGCATCAATGACAACGCCCAGCTGGCACAAAGCTGACGCGGTTTGCCCGTGTTGCGTGTTCTCAGGCATCAGCGAAATTCCACCACAGTTCTCGGCCCCTGTACTTGCAGGGGAGCTTGCTAATCATGCCACAAGTGGCGCTTGCATGACAATGAAGCGTCTTCCGATCCACTGGCACAGTCACATTTCAACGCTTCCTCCGAGAGAGCAACAATCAGGATGTTATGATTCAGTCAACACCAAGGGGAATGTTGAAACGAAAAATATCAAAGAAAATGGAATGGTGTCCCATGGAATTCTCAAACTAACTTCACTCGCAAGTTTGTGTTTCTTTGCTCATTTCTCTCCCTCCTCCCTCGCTCCCCCTCCTTCCCTCCCTCCCTCCACACACACACACACACACACACACACACACACACACACACGCTCGCACGCCCGCACCCCCCCCCCCCCCCCCCCCCCACGCACACACACACACACACACACACACACACACACGGGTGTGCGCGCGTGCATACATGTGCACGTATTCTCTTTTCTCTCTACGGATGCATGTATTCTCTCTCTCTCTCTCTCTCTCTCTCTCTCTCTCTCTCTCTCTCTCTCTCTCTGCGTGCGCGTGTGTGTATGAGTGCGCGTGCGCGAGCGTGTGTATAGATCTGCATGTGCATGTGTTTGCATATTCTCTTTCATGCGTGTGTGTGGGTGTACAGTCTTTTGATAAAGATTTGAGATCATTTATGATATAACATTTTGTCATATATGATTGTCCCCCTTGTCTAAAAGGGCTGTACAGCTATCGGACGATTAAAGAAAGTCTCTCTCTCTCTCTCGCTCTCGCTCTGTGTGTGTGTGTGTGTGTGTGTGTGTGTGTGTGTGTGTGTGTGTGTGTGTGTGTGTGTGTGTGTGTGTGTGTGTGTGTGTGTGATAAACTACATTTAAGTAAAACGTTATTTTTTTTTGTCATTTTTTTTTATATATGATATTAAGCATACAGAAATACCTGTCTTGTGCGATTACTGCTATAACTGGTCATGGTATCGTCTTTACTAAGATATATTACACGTCTTCTTTATCTAGTTTTTAGGGGAGAGGGGGGGGGGGGGGGGGGGGGCTTGCTTGTACGTTTCTTATAACCTTGAGGCACCCACTCATAAGGGACTTAGACCTACAAATAAAGAGCTGCTCAACTCCATGCACATGAAAGTGATATCTTCTCTTACGAAACGTATTTTTCGAATGTATTGATATCTTTATAGATTTTTGCTGCTTTAACCTTCATGTTGTGCACGTGAAAATGGCATTGCTTTATTGTAGTTCATGGTATTCACCCCTTCTTTTGGATGGTGAGGGTTGGTGTGATTCTATGAGTGTTATTAGAGTTGTGAGCCCATGGCAATATCCTCACTCCACCCACAAGAGCAGATAATCTATTGACAAATGCAGCTCAAGGAATGGTTAAGAAAGTTTTTGTTCTTTCATGGATTATCTTCTCTTTCGGAAGTAAATGTGGACATTGTCATAAGCGCCTATGCCGCGCCTATTGAATCATAATTATGTTCTCTCTCTCTCTCTCTTTCTTTTTTTTTTTTTTTTTTTTTTGCTCTTCAGTGTTAGTTTTCAACTCCTCTTCTCGCCGTTTCTTTCATGTGTTCAAGATAGGGTTGTATCTCGTGTTAGTTTGACCCAGTTTATTTTGGATGGTTTGTATGGTCCTCGTTCTATTTTCGAACAGAATGTTGTCTATATTATTTCTGGATTTATGTAAGGTAAACTAAGTTGCTCTCTCTCTCTCTCTCTCTCTCTCTCTCTCTCTCTCTCTCTCTCCCGAATTTTCATATTTTCTTGCCCCCCTCCCCTCCTCTCCGTTCAGCCTTCATCCACTCCCATCCCCTTCCCTACCCCATACAACACCACCACCCTCAATTTTTTTTCCCCCAGTATTTACAAAAGTTAGTGGATGTCGTTTCAAGTTCTTCTTTGGCCACCCACACCCTGTCATCCCGGGAATCGTTTCCGGCCCTTCTCCATCCTCCCCTCCCTCCCCTCCCCTTCCAACTCTCGTTTCTAACCCCCCTCTCTCCTCCCCTCCTCCCCTTCCCTTTTCTTCTGGTCCGATTTCGGCTGTTTCCTCCCCCTACCCTTCTCTCACCCTCCTCCCTCTCTCGTTTTCACCCCCTTCCTTTTGATCTTCTTCTACCTCTCGCCCACCCCACCGCCCGCCTCCGCTCTTCATAGCTTCCGCCTGCACCCCCCCCCCCCCCCCCCCCCCCCTCTCTTTACTGCTGTTCTCACTTTCCCACCTCTCCCATCCCCCTCATTCTCTCCCCCTCCCCCCCCCCCCCCCCCCTCCCCTCCCCCCTCCCCCTTGCCTTTCTACCTCTTCTGGTCCCCACTTCGCGCTCCTCCTTCCAACCTTTTTGTTCTGGCAACTATCGTATCACTCTGCTTGCTGGACTAATTCTGTTCGCTGTGCCTATTTATCTTGCGCCTCTGCAGACAAGAAACACACGGAATAACATAATATCAAAACTTCCCTATATGTGAAAGTGTTCCAAGTTTACCACCCATAACGCCCCCAACATATATAAGAGACATGCACACAAACAACAAATTCATAATTTCCAAACTGGCGTAGCTTTCTGATGTGCACCACTGTCACACAGAGCACACACATTAACAGAAATAACTACAAATCACTTCGCGGCGGGTGTAAACGGAAATCTTAAATGAAGCCGGAAGTCGAAAATACTAACTAAAATGCCTGATTCTTTGTGATCGCGAAAACAGTAATTGTTTATATCACATTCTTTGCTTTAACTAGGCTGACCCTGGAGAAAGGTCCAGTGACGGTGAGGAAAGACCCACTGACCACAGGGAAAGTCCTGTTGACAGTGGGAAAGACTACAACTTTGGATTCTCTCTTGAGGGCACATAAGACCGTATGGCGAAAGCTTGGCTGTGTCTGGAGTGGCACACTGTCTTCATCTGTCCTTGGGCAGGGTGGTTGGGTCTGTGGGGTGTGCTCGACAGCTGGAGGGTGGTGTTTTTCGCCGGTGGGCTCTGCAGTCATGAAACACGGGCTGGTACACCCATGGGGATGCTACTTTAAGGCTGTCACGAGTTTCATCCTGTAGTCTGATTTACCTCTGTTCAGGAGCAGTTATGTCCCTTGATATCTTAATGGAGTGTCCTGCGCGTGCCTGTACCCATTGTCAACACAGCGCAGGCCTCCAAGGGTGGTACAGGACTGCTCAAAGGGCACGTGAAGGCAGTGCTTCTCTTGGTCCTCCCCAGCACCTTCGGTGTTTCTTTTTCTCTTCTTCTCCTCCACCTCATCCTCTTCCTCCCCATCCTCTTCCTCCTCCTCTTCCTTCTTCTTCTTCATCTTTTCAGCTGCCGGTTTCATTTTGCTCGGATTGGCAGCTGCTAAATTGAAACCGAGGTTGTGTCAGTATGAACGTATTTTTTGCGTTAATTTCCAAGCATTTCGTGCATTACAGTCCAATGAAGCGTTAGATCTGTTGTGTGTGCTGTGTTGACGTAGTTTCAATTGGAACCTTACGTCACATTAAGCCTACGTCATATTCTTAAGCCTACATCATACTCTTGCCGTTGCCACACTGGTTCAAGATTCACGTTCTTCGTTCTTTTTAAAAGACAGTACTGCAACCAGTGGTCATGATTAAAATCTCGTGGATTTAATTTAAAACAGAGCCTGCTACCACGGAGAGAAAAAAATAGAGAGATAAAATTATTTTCTCGTTCAACACTGACGAACAAAACCAGACTCTGGCAGTGTGAAAAATGTACGAGATTTGTGTCTCCCGTCGAACTTGATCGATCTGGATAAACTGTAGAGCGTGGAGCCCCCTTTCTGTGATCTATATGTTGTTACTGATTGATTAGTGACAGTGCAGGGTTGTCAGTGTTGGGACCAGTTGTGAAATTCCTGGCGCGATCACTTTATCAGAGTGAAAACAAAAGCATCTCTCAGTCAGGGGGAGTAACAACAGTTACCGACTGAAAGAGTTAGGCCTACTTTCCGCGCGCTTTGGACACACACACACACACACACACACACACAACATGGAAATACAAAAATGTTAATGTTTTGAGTATTATAAAGTTCCTGCATTCTGTAAAACCATTGAACCTCGTATGTACTCATCAATCGGAAATAGTAATGTTACAGTTTTGATGTTCTTTGCAAAATTGTAATAATCTTGCTGAGCGTAATACTGGATCATTTTTTGATCGGAATAGCATGTCTCTAAAAGCTTTCGCTCTGAGGACGTAAAAAACTCGACCATTGTATTACCTTGATCAGGATCCACGCCATAGATCCACATCAAACTTAAAAGACTGATTCTGGACTGCATGTTATCTTTCCGTTAAATGTTGTTAATTTTTTTTTTTTTTTTTTTTTTTCGGTTTCTGTGTAATCTTATTGACAAAACAAACAACCGAGCTTACATGAAAACGTAACGTTCTCAGCCTGTCATTAACAAGGGAAGTAACTTTTGTCGCTGTGGTAAAATAACCCAGTTACACGAGTGTCCAACGTTACTTCCCATGTTTAGTTTTCACACTTATGTCTCTATCTATCTCCTTCTACTTCTGTTTTGATTTAATTCACATTGTAAAATTCAACCAACCGCAAGGGGCCATATTAGAGCTGTTCCACTACTATTACTATAATAATAACGATAACAGAGATGATGTTTACAAATTTGATGAGGATGATGATGATGATCACGAACAATAAGAATAATCATGATAATGATAACGCACAGAGGAGCCAAATTACAGAGATCATCAGCACGAAAGGGAAATAAGCCATGTTATGGTGGAAGAACACTGTGTGGTTTGCTTGTTTCCCTTTGCCTGCACGTCTCTCGACAATGAAATGACGCGCTGACCAAGGAATCATGACCCTCACCTTGCTTGCACTCTCCCTCCTTCCTTCCGTTCGCCCCCTCACTCCCATCACTCCCTCTACTCCATTCCCTGTCTCCCAGTTTTCTTCATACCACCCATCCCCGTGTCACTCCCTGACCAGCCTTCACCCACCACGCCACCTCCCACACCGGTCACCATTTTTTTTCCCATCCCACACACTCCATCTTGTCCTTTTCAATCCATGCCTCCCCATCCCTATCTCTTTCACGCTCACCCTCTCTCTCTCTCTCCCTCTCTTCTTCCTACCACCTCTTTGGTTTTCCCACCTACTCCTTCCCTAGGTTCCTTTTCTTTTTTCTATCTCTCGGGGGAAAATATCTTGGGTACAATTCATTATTTGAGGCAGAAAAATCTTTCTATCAAAATGCGTCCTACAGAGAAGGAGAAACTGTGTGTGTGTGTGTGTGTGTGTGTGTGTGTGTGTGTGTGTGTGTGTGTGTGTGTGTGTGTGTGTGCGTGCGTGTGTGTGTGTGTGTGTGTAAAGATAAAGATCTCTCTCTCTCTCTCTCTCTCTCTCTCTCTCTCTCTCTCTCTCTCTCTCTCTCTCTCTCTCTGTGTGTCCTCCGTCCCACTGTAGTGGATGCCGCTCCATTCTGGATCCCTAGCTGTCCGTAGCCAGCACGTGGCTTGTCCTGCCGCAGCCGTCGCACCGGCAAATCGTTGGAAGCAGTCTATGCAGTCATGAGGCAATCCATCAGAAGAGACACTGCACTGCTGCCAAGTCACCATGGTGACTTTCAGTGGTCCTGTCCAACATGAGCAATACACTGCTTACTATTCCCCCTTCTGCAATACACCGCTTACTATGCCCTCTTCTGACCACAGTAATTTCGTGGTCGCGGAGCCAACGTCAGTGACCAGCCCTCTCCAGAGAGCTCCACCAGTCCGTCTGACAGACGGCCGGCCCCCATGAACTTGCCAACAACAGTGACCTCAAGCAAACTCACCAAGGGTAGAGACGTTGAAAGGAAATCGAAACTGAGGTCACCACAAGATTTGAGCATGAAGCGTGAACGTCCACAGAATTTGAGACAGCTTTTACGCTGATCATTGAGGGGCAGGATGCTGATGATACTCTGGAATTCCACTCTGGTCTGAGACTGCATGACAGGGCTACGCTGACTTCCCTAATGTATTCCCATGTCGACCAGGCCCGAGAGTTAAACCCACCTGCAATGTTGGCCAGGCAATCGGAGCAATATTCACCACGATTCAATTTTCCCGGCAGAGTCCATGGCAAACTCAACTCTAGGCAGCAGCTGGTCGAAGCCGAAAAAATCCAACAAATAAATTGATGACTGAGTATGGGGAAAACATGAAAAGCTGACTCCTGTGCCGATTTAACACGTTATAAATAGCAAACACTATCAAGGGAAATTATCTGTTAGGATTTTCGAAGGAGCATCTATTCAAAATCCCGTAAGGTAACCTCCCTTTCAAAGACATCACTCTTCCAAATATTGCGTTACAAATACATTTCGGTAATCAATGTGTCAACTTGTGTGTGTGTGTGTGTTTAGCATTTATAGAGACCGATAAGATGTGATCTAATTAAATTCACTTTGCTTCTTGTCGGAAAGAAAATACATGGGTGAGAAATAATGTTTGAAGGCACTTTACTTCTTGACGGAAAGAAACTACAGGGGAAATATAAATCATGTTTGAAGGCGATCGAGTGTTAAGAGTTTCCGGAGTAAAGCCATACTGGCGAGTATCAAGCTCCAGTTGTTCTCGGACACAGCACTGATCAAGAGATCTTGACTAGACTAGTCTCTGTATGGGAGCATCCTGGTGTCTAAAGGTGGTAGTTTAAAAGCAGTTTCTCTCCGAAAACAGTCATGATTTTCGGGGAAATGGCGATAACAGTTAGAATCCTGAGGAGCACAACAATTTTCTTAGGGATTATTACTGTTACCCTGTTTTCCTTGTGATGAAAACTGTTATCCTCGTTTTCCTGAGGGAAAACAGGTATTATCTGAGGAAACCTTAACAGGGAACACAGTTATGATCCCTATTTATCATGACAAGTGTGTGTGTGTGTGTGTGTGTGTGTGTGTGTGTGTGTGTGTGTGTGTGTGTGTGTGTGACAGACAGAGACAGACAGACAGAGAGAGAAAGAGAGAGCGAGAGAGAGAGAGATAGTGATCATTTGAGCATGTGGCCGAGTGTTCCTTGTGTGTGTGTGTGTGTGTGTGTGGTGTGTGTGTGTGTGTGTGTGTGTGTGTGTGTGTGTGTGTGTGAGTGTGTGTGTGTGTGTGTGTGTGTGTGTGTGTATGTGTGGTGTCTGACAGACAGCGAGAGAGACAGCGAGAGAGAGAGAGAGGAGAGGAGAGAGAGGAGAGAGAGTAATTAGGTTAACATATGACCAGGAAGAAAAAGAACAACACATGTGATAATTTGTCGGTTCTACAATGGAACGCACGTTCCTTGTCAACTAATATTGATAATTTGTGTATGCATCTTTCTAGTAAATTTCATCATGTACTTCTCCTTCAGTCCTTAAATGCACTCTCAGCAGAAGTTGCCAAAGTTACAAGGTTATTACTATCCCCCGGTTTATCATATATGCAAAGATTCTGATAAAGTTAGTACAGCTATCTATGTACAATGTGGTTTAGATTACACGTACGTTAGTCCTCTTTCTTTTACAAAAGATACAGTTAATGTGTCGGCATCCTTTATAAAATTGAAAGTTTCAAACAATCAAATTTTACATTTTGCATCAGTTTATTACCCTAAGGGCCCTGATGGGCAAAATACTAATTGGTTACGTTCTCTAAACTGTTCTAAAGAAAAGTGGATCGTTGGTGGCGATTTCAATTCTCATGCTCCTTTCTGGGATGAAGATTGTCAAATAGTTTCTCACCCTGATTTTCTGGAAACTGTTGTGGATTCATCTTTAGTTTTGCTTAACGACGGGAGAACTACGCGCATCCCAGACAGACATATCTCATCATAGAGCATCGGCGCTTGATCTAACCTTTGTTTCACCTGCTTTAGCATTAACAGCAAAGTGGGATACAGCCAATGACCCACTAGGTAGTGACCATGTGCCAATACTTTTATCTTTTAAAAAAATCGTTGGATCTGAAGTTAGTGGTGAAGATGTTATACCTAAATAATTACATAAAGGCAGATTGGGAAACTTTTCAAAATTACCTCACTGAGAAGACTGAGAGTGTGAAGTTTTGTGAGGATGTTAACATCTTTTATGATAACTTTCAGAAAGCAGTTCTTGAGGCTGCTGCTGCTCTAGCTATTCTAAAAAAAAGGATCAAAAAGGTGTGAAACATTCTCAGGGAATGTCTGGTGGAATCAGGCTTGCGAGGATGCTGTTAAAGCAAAAAACATTAGCTTATCTTAACTGGCTAAAAGTTAGAAAAGTTCCTGTGCAAGAGATAAAAGATGCAGCTCATAAAGAAATGTGCAGTACAAAAATAAAAGCAAACAGAGTCACAGCGCAAGCAAAAAAAAGACAATACTGGTCACAGTTCTGTCTAAATGAAGTATCTGACTGTAAAGACTTGAAAAAGGTGTGGGATAAGGTGAAAGAAATGAAATCGGGCATTAAACTCCAAGATTACCCGATCAAAACAACAAGTAAAGAATTTCTATCTCTCCCAAAGAAAAGGCTGAGGAATTTGCATCTATATGTACGTTAAAACATGTTGTACGGAATGTTTGCCTAATGAACAAAAGTCGTTTAGATTAAAAAAAAAAAAAATACTGATAACTATAGATCCTGTGTACCCAAACAACAACAGTACTATAAATGTATCAATATCTTTACAGGAAGTCAGGAATGCTATCCGTCTGTTGGGAATAAAAAAAGGTTTCGGTTGGTTTGGATGGGATTTCTTACACTATGTTAAACCATTTACCAGAGAACTGGATAGTCATTTTACATAAA
>JADBJO010005504.1:47500-52500 GCA_016801955.1 Conus betulinus
AATAAAGTTTTCATGGAATCTGCTGCAAAATATTGATGTCTCACATCGAGCAAGTCCCAACATTCTACAGATTCTGGGCGTGGTCCAGATTCACCATAGTGAATACAGGCACGTGCCCCAATTTCTCCCACCCCATGAGAAGACAGGAGGAAATGGGCATATCCATGCATGCACACGTACGTAGGGGAGGGGGGGGGGGGGGGGGCTCAGGATCATGCTCCCAAATCACCAACCGGAAAGTGGTTTTGGAACAAGAGTGGAGAGTAGGTCTCGCTCACGTGCAAAATCACTGTACCGTCTCAAATTTAGGTGCAATATGCTTTGATTTGAAATGTGTTTGTCGTTTGGGACACTTTTCAGAATTTTGAAGAAGAGGGATGATTTTTTCAAACAAAGGGAGAGTTCGGTCCGGATTTCCCACACCCACCCCTGCCCCCAGGGACGTGGGGGGGGGGGGGGGTGGGGGGTGGGGGAGGGGCAGGGAGGTGGTTTGGGCACGGCCATTGGGGGTGGGGGAGGGATTTCAACTCATTACGCCAGCTCGTGCTAAGGCACCGGTTTATGAGATGTTTTCAAAACGTTTTGGTAAGTCTGGTATTTGCGTGGTACAGCTGTGTTGAGCATGTTTTCAAACGTTTTGGCCAGCTAGTATTTCCGCTAAGGTACCGGTGTTTGAGCATGTTTTCAAAACGTTTTGGTAAGTCTGGTATTTGCGTGGTACAGCTGTGTTGAGCATGTTTTCAAAACGTTTTGGTAAGTCTGGTATTTGCATGGTACAGCTGTGTTGAGCATGTTTTCAAAACGTTTTGGTAAGTCTGGTATTTGCGTGGTACAGCTGTGTTGAGCATGTTTTCAAAACGTTTTGGTAAATCTGGTATTTGGTGGTACAGCTGTGTTGAGCATGTTTTCAAAACGTTTTTGGGAAGTCTGGTATTTGGTGGCACAGCAGATGACTCAGCGTGATCAAAGAAAAAGGCACTTCCGGGCGTGACGTCACATTCAAAGCCAACAAGGCTCAGTCTTTAACCTGGATGTTGTTGGATGCCCTCAGTGGGAATGTCTTCCCCAACCACCACGCCGTTGTTGGAGTCCACGTGACGGTCCAGGAGAAGAGAGGAGAATTCCTCTTCAGTACTACTGCTGGGACGCCGTGGATCAGAGAAGCCCATTGGCCCTCGGCCAAAGTGTTTCCCGTCACTGTCGGAGTCTGCGGGGCTGGTGTCGGCCTGCAGGGATGATTTGCATAGGTGCCACGTGATCAGGCAGCACAGCACGTGACTGTAGTTGTTGCTCAGCGTGCGCATCCGATCCCTGTCGTGGACAAAGTCTGTTGATTAGCTGGTGGCCGATGAAGAACAAAAAAAAGGGAAGTCAACTTTAGTTCCAAGAAAACAAACTCGTAACTCTAAACTTAGGCTTAGGGTATCCATTCACATGGCCACATACAGACAAGAATCGCCCGGAACAAACTTCCCTAACAAGGAAATTCTGCGGTTGCCGGTATATCCCGAATCGAAACAAGCAGGCAGTACAAACAGTGGAATGAATCTATGAACACAAACTAACGTCAACCCAAGACTGGTAGAGTTTTTCGATCATCAGCATTGTGACACAAAACCCACAGATGAACAGGTAACCTAGGTACAGTTGATGTGAAAGGAAATCGTAGACAAAGCAGGGGAACAAGTTGGAAACAACGACCATGGGATATAACGTCATATGCCGCGCTGAAATCACTACTGAAGGCAAGGCAGCTCTGAGGTCTTGTAATCACTTCGGCAATAGTAAACATAACTTTGAAGCAACGTGTACAAAACATTACGTAACATAGAAGGTATTCAGGACAGCCTTGCATTTTACCGAAGATTTTTGCCCCGCGCTTTGAACATCATCAAGGGAAGTAATAATAGGTTCCGGCCGAGAGAGATTTCGTATGTACTTCATTTACTCAAAATACGTAAAGCACAATAATTCGACGTTTAAATCACTACAGATTTTATTGTTCCATGAAATATATTATTTCATTCATAGTGTGACTAAACACTGACAGCAGTGTTACCAAAGTCGTGCCCCAGTACGCATACGAAACCAAAGGGACGGTGAAAAACATCCTCTTCTGTTAAAACAAAATACCAAACAGACGAATATATTTTTGACAAGTATGTCTTCTTCGGACGTTACAAGTAGATTTCACCTCCAAAGACAGAAGAAAAATAAACTGTTTCAACCTAGTTGTCTCTGATGAGAATGGAATCCCAGGATTTTGCTACAAAAGTCTGACACCTACCCACTGGGCCAGTGTGCTCCCCCCCCCCCCCCCCCCCCCCAAAAAAAAAAAAAAAAAAAAAAGAAAAAAAAGAAAAGAAAAAAAACAGCAGAAGGAGCAGCGGCAGTGGCGATACTTACGAGAACCACTCGAGGGCCAGGAGAATGCCGATGTTGGCGGGCTGCACGCCCAGGGAATCCATGATCATGAGGATGGTCACCACACTGGAGCTGGCCGTGGCAGGGACGGCCAGGGACCCCACGGCTGACAGGATCCTGACACACAGCAATACACACCGCCGCTGTACTGGGATGCTGTATATAAACCCTTTTTGCACTGAGACCCACTGTACTGGGACGCATTGTACACGAACCTGTCGCACTATTGTCTTGGAACCCACTGTACATGAATCCTCTTCACTGGAAATCACTGTAACCTTTTGTTCTGGGAACCACTGCATTGAAACCCATTGTGCATTAACCTTTTGCACTGATTCACACTGTACAGGAAACCCACTGTACTAAAACCCATTGTACATAAAGTCTATGCATCGGTTCTCACTGTACTGGAACCTACTGTACTGAAACCCATTGTACATGAGCCCTTTGTTCTGGGGCCTACTGTACTGGAACCCACTGTACTGGAACCCAATTAACTGGGACCCACTGTACCAGAGCCGTCTGTTCTGGGGCCCACTGCACTAGATCCCACTGCACCAGAACCACAGAACTAGGACCCTCTGTACTAGAACCCTCTGTTCTGGGGCCACTACACTAGAACCCACTGAACTGGAACCCTCTGTACTGGAACCCTCTGTTCTGGGGGGAACCCACTGGAACTGGAACCCTGTACTGGAACCCTCTGTTCTGGGGGCCACTACACTAGAACCCACTGAACTGGAACCCTCTGTACTGGAACCCTCTGTTCTGATACCTACTGTAGTACACCCACTGCAATGGGATCCATTGTATTGAAACCCACTGTTCTAGGACCTACAGGTACTATATTGAATCTCTCTCTCTCTCTCTCTCTCTCTCTCTCTCTCTCTCTCTCTCTCTCTCTCTCTCTCTATATATATATATATATATATATATACATACACAAACATTACTGTTCAGGGAAACATACACCACTGTACAAGGTGGGATACGTGCATCACTGTACAGGTATACAAACATCACTGTTCAGGGATACACACACCGTTACGCAGGTATACAGGGAACATCACTGTACAGGTATACAAACATCACTGTACAGGTATACAAACATCACTGTTCAGGGATACACACACCGTTACGCAGGTATACAAACATCACTGTACAGGTATACAAACATCACTGTACAGGTATACAAACATCACTGTACAGGTATACAAACATCACTGTTCAGGGATACACACACCGTTACGCAGGTATACAAACATCACTGTACAGGTATACAAACATCACTGTACAGGTATACAAACATCACTGTACAGGTATACAAACATCACTGTTCAGGGAAACACACACCGTTACGCAGGTATACAAACATCACTGTACAGGTATACAAACATCACTGTACAGGTATACAAACATCACTGTTCAGAGATACGCACACCCCTATGCAGATATACAATATCACTGCTCAGGGATGCATACACCACTGTACTGGGAGACATAAACCACTGTAGCGGAATACATACTACAATGTTACAGAATCGGGTGTATTGGAATGCACAAAACCATTGTACTGAAACTCACCGAGTCTGAAGATAATTGCCACAGTTTTTTTTTCTTTCTTTCTTTTTTTTTTCAAAAGATTCTTTTTTCTAATTTGTCCCGTTACTAACTATTATATATTTGTCCATGTGTATTTCGCATCGCCCGTGAGTACTGGTTACCGCCTGTTCTATCTTCAAATTCCCCAAGTTTTGCAGAAGCCGACTTTAAAAATTTCGAGAGATCTTTTAGGGGGGGAGGTGAGAGGAGAGGGAGGGATGAGGAAGAGAGGGGGTGTGAAATACAGGGGGGGGGGGGGCAAAAGGAAGGAAGGGAGGGGGGAAAAGAAGAAGCCCTGAAGTAAAAAAAAAAAAAAAAAAAGAGAGAGAGAGAGAGATGACTTGAAGCCTCACGTGATGAGCAGGACGATGTTGGCGGAAGCAGCGTTCTGGAGCTGCGCCATGTAGACTCCGGTGAGGGCGATGAACATGGTGCTGCCGTCACGGTTGATGGCCGTCACCAAGGGGACCACGAAGGACGTCACCCGTTTTTGTCCACCCCGTAGCGCCTCTCCACGTTCTGTAGGTGCTGGGGCATGGCCCCGCGCGCTGGGAGAGGTTCAGATTCACATGTTTTTTTTTAATTCATGATAAGGCCATCGCCTCTAATGAAGGGGAGTAACTGAACAATCAGGTCACACAAAGTTCCCTATACCAATAATACAGTCAGAATAGTGCTTTACATGACAGCAACCTTATTCGTTCTGAGAGAGGGGGGAGAAATTCTCTCTTTAGGGCACATAAGACCGTATGGCGAAAGCTTGGCTGTGTCTGGAGTGGCACTGTCTTCATCTGTCCTTGGGCAGGGATGGTTGGGTCTGTGGGGTGTGCTCGACAGCTGGAAGGTGGTGTTTTTTTCGCCGGTTGGCTCTGCAGTCATGAAATACGGGCTGGTACACCCATGGGGATGCTACTTTAAGGATGTTATGAGTTGCATCCTGTAGTCTGATTTACCTCTGTTCAGGAGCAGTTAGT
>JADBJO010005504.1:75000-82500 GCA_016801955.1 Conus betulinus
AAGATCTCGGGCATTCAAAAAACTAAATTTATGTCCAAAGTCACCTATATCACAATTCAGCCTACAAAATCGATTTTCACTGGAGGTTCCATTCTCTTGTCCTAACTCAATTTTAATTTTGTGGCAAGCACATTCAAAGACGGATTGATCGGTTGATGAACGTATCTGGTGACTGCATAACGCACTGTTCTTGTCCGTAACATTTCTGCTCAAAAGACTTTGAGTACTTCGCTAGGAGTCTGTCTCCTACTCACGGTTATAACTATCATTTTGAGGAGCTAACATTGCATTTAAGAAGTGCATCTTCAGAACAGGAGAAATGCGATTCCTAGACACACAGACACACATACACATACCCCCCCCCCCCCCCCCCCCCCCCCCACACACACACACACACACACACGCACGCACGAGGGAGAGAGAGAGAGAGAGAGAGAGAGAGAGACAGACAGACAGACAGACAGACAGACAGACAGACAGACAGACAGAGAGAGAGAGAGAGAGAGAGAGAGAATTCCTGCCCTAGAGAAGATTGTTGAAACAACATGATTTTTTATCATATGCAGTATTGTTATGCATTTTTACATGTAGAAATGATCATGTTTTTTATGTGCAATGATTTTTTTTTTTTTTTCGCTACCTGCAGTATCTTAGGGGGAGGGGAGGGGGGGCGAGTGGGGATCTGAAGGCATGGCATGGTAGTCACACCACACACATGCCTAGCCAGGAGGCTGTATTGAGCGAGAGGATTTTTTGTTGTTTGTTTTTTTTACGTCGAAAATTACTCACTAAACAGCTAAAACAGGAAGCAGGCGAAACATACAGATATATTCACATGAATCTAAAGAAGAGAGAGCGCCACGTATAATTCTGTTGATGTTACGGAATTCGATTGTATGAGTTTGTTGTTAGTGAAGGGCTAAATATTTATTTCTTAATGTCGTGTTCTGCATCCAACCCCCCCCCCCTTCTCCTTCCGTACCCCCCTCTCCCCCCCCCCCCCCCCCCCCCCCTTCCCGACCACTTCCATAAACTTCCCGTACGTCTCTCATTGTGTGCCAAGGCATCACCATAGTGACTTGGGAATTATTTCCCTCATGTACTTATTCCATAAGTGTGTGTGCGTGTGCTTAAATCAAGCCCTCAAAAATCAAGACACAACCCATACCCTGGTGGTGCAGCAGCCATGGTTTCTTTCATAAGCTGCCAAATACCCACCCTTCAATTCCAGAAAACTGTAAGATTTGTTCTGCCCATATTTACCTTAAGCTCAATTATCTGCGCTGCACATTACAAACTATTCATCTGTATTTGCAAACCAACAACAGTTTCAGATAATACTATACTGTCTGCAAATAATTAAGTCTGGGTTTATCACATGAAATGCAGTTATGCCCACATTTTTCCATAATTCAAGAGTTAATTCATCGTTAAATGCAGAGAATAAAACGGGACCATTAAGGTCCCCCCTGTTTCAATCCTTGTGTACATGTAATGCAATCACCATTCTTTCTTCTGGCTTTTAGTTTCCGGTTGCCACAGTATAATCACTGAACCTTGTACCATTTTCCATGCTGGCTTTTAGTTTTCATTTGCCGTAGCGAAATACGTTTAACAACAACAAACAAGGAGGCCTTCGTAACGTCACCCTGTTGCCACGAAGAAAAGAAAACAAGAACAGCGCACGCGCGCGTCCACACACACACACACACACACACACACACACACACACACACACACACACACCTGTGATATATTACGGCTTAGTAAGATGATAGATTTATGATACACTGGAATAAAGCATGCGGAAAGGGGGACAATGTATGCAGGAATGCGTTCTTCCTCTTCTGTCTGGGGCGTTTTCTCCAGGAGATGGCCGACAAACTCTCAGTTCACCGACAATGGCACATACTCGTCATATGTCCTCAAGGGGGGATGGGTCGGGATGAGGGGGGGGGGGGGGGGGGGTGGGGAGGGGGGCGCCGATGGCAAGGGCGGGATGAAATGGTAGGGTGGTATACAGTACCTCAAGACATACAAACCCAAAGGGGAAAAAAATACGAAAAGTAACAAATATATGAAATAAAGAAAAATCGAAACAGCGAATCAACGAAAGACGAAAAGGAAGGAAGGCCACAGAGGAAGAAATCATATATTATTATTATTATTATTACTACTACTACTACTACTACTACTACTACTACTACTATTACTACTATTATTATTATTATATCTTAATATTATTATCATCATCATTATATCATTATTATTATATCATTATTATTATTATTATTATTATTATCATTATTCATTATCATAATTATTATTATCATCATTATCATTGCTATCATTATCAGTAGAAGTATTAGTAATAGTATCATTATTGTTATTGTTGTTGTTGTTGTTATCATCATTATCAAATGAAGGTTTAAACAAATCACTTAACAGATGGTGTGCTTTACGTCATATTTGCTCGGGGTCTTCGTCGACACTGGGTCCTGCACTAAGGTCTGTCTAGTGTCGAGTTCACATGAATAAATCAAAAATGCAAAGGATGATGACGTGTGCGTTAGCTTGCCCATCGAAGACCCATACAGGCAGGCCCCTTGTGTAACTAGCGACAAAAGTCCCGCATACACACACACACACACACACACACACACACACGCACGCACTCTCTCTCTCTCTCTCTCTCTCTCTCTCTCTCTCTCTCTCTCTCTCTCTCAAACACACACACACGCGCGCGCGCGCGCGCGCGCGCGCGCGCGTACGCACGCACGCACGCACGCACACACGCACACGCACATGCACGCACACGCACGCACTCACACATACACAGAGAGACAGACAGACAGACAGAGAGACAGAAGACAGAAAACGGAGACAGACAGGCAGACGCAGACACAGTCACAGAGAGAGAGAGAGAGAGAGAGAGAGAGAGAGAGAGACAGACAGACAGACAGACAGACAGACAGACAGACAGACAAACAGATATAATCACAGACAAGCAAGCAGGCAGGCAGGCAGGCAGACAGTCAGACAAACAGACAGGCGAACAGTAGACAGACAGACAGGCAAAACAGACAGAGAGACAGACAGACAGACAGACAGACAGACAGCGGCGTAAACAGACCGAGGAACACAACAGACGCTAAGAAACTCGTAGAACGTGGCAACCGGGAAGTAAAGATTATGTGTGGAGAGGAAAGAGGTTAAAAGGAAGATCAGGGGTGGTGGGGAAGAAAAGAATGGTGGAGGGGATGATACCGGGGTGGGGGGGGGGGGGGGGGGGGTGGGTCACGCCTTCCACTTTCAAATGCACGATGTGTTACTTCATTCGAAACGGTGCACAGAGAAAAGGGTTCCCCTTCCAAGAGAAAAAAAACCAAAAGGGGGTTTTTTTCCCTTCCCGTCTAAACTGGATATTCATATAGATCGGAAGAATGGGCGACCGTAAAAAAAAAAAAAATGAAAAAAAGAAACAGCAGAACAAACGCTGAGATCGCCAGACCACCAAAACAAGTGGTACTAACGGATGACAATACTGGAGCGACGCGATTCGACACTAAAGCCTACAAAAACGCGAGAGAACACGATAACAATGAACAAGAACCTTGACTTAGCTGTGCTTAGGTAGACTGGGACTGAGAGGTTCCGATGTGAGCATGTGTGTAAGTGAGTGTGTGTGTGTGTGTGTGTGTGTGTGTGTGTGTGTGTGTGTGTGTGTGTGTGTGTGTGTGTGTGTGTGTGTCTGTGTCTGTGTCTGCGTGCGCGCGCAGGTGGGGGAGAGGGAGGATTTCATGTGGGGGGGGGGGGGGGGGGGGCGGCGTGCGTTCGCACGTGTGCAGGTGCGAGCGAGCGTATGTGTGTGTGTGTGTGTGTGCGCGCGCGCGCGCGCGCGCGCGACGTGTGTGTGTGTGTGTGTGTGTGTGTGTGTGCGTGTGTGTGTGTGTGTGTGTGTGTGTGTGTGTGTGTGTGTGTGTGTGTGTGCGAGCGTGCGTGCGTGTGTGAGTGTGTGTGTGAGTGTCTGTGTGTATGTGTGTGTGTGTGTGTGTGTGTGTGCGTGCGTGCGTGCGTGCGTGCGCGCGCGTGTGTGTGTGTGTGTGTGTGTGTGTGTGTGTGTGTGTGTCTGTGTGTGTGTGTGTGTATGTGTGTGTGTGTGTGTGTGTGTGTGTGTGTGTGTGTGTGTGTGTGTGTGTGTGTGTGTGTGTGTGTGTGTGTGTGTACTCACCAGTGATGATGGTGCTGATGAGCAGCAGAGGCAGAACTGCCCCCTTCAACATCCTCATGTACAGCTCTCCGGGTAAACCTGCACACCCGAATAACAACGCTGGCTTCAGTCTCAGCAGACAATAGGCACATATCTTTACACAAACAGAAAAAAGAAAGAATGAATGAATGAAAGAAAGAAAGACCAGCCGCCGTGGCGAAGTGGTTAGCGTTGCGGACTCCCGGCTGGGAGGTCGTGGGTTCGAATCCCATCAGAGTCATGTGGGTTTTTCTGCCCCGACCGGCTCCTACCAGAGTTGAGTTGGCTCAGTTGGGAAGACTGGACCACACAGTCGAGTTTCATCCACTTAATGGATGCGTTTCTGAGAGTGTTGCTCAATTTCCTGACCAACACTGCAGGTGTCCTGTATCTCTCGGGCCTGGTTGACGCCGGGATATATTATGAAAGGAAGCGTAGAGTACAGCCCTGTCATGTAGTCTCAGACCGAAATGGAAATCCGTAGCATCATCTTAATCATCATCATCCTCATTCTCATCGATCAGCATAAAAAAAAAAATGTCTCAAATTCTGTGGCCCTTCATGCCCTGCTCTCATGGTGACCTCAGTTTCGATGTCCTCTCCACGTCTGTGGCCTTGGTTTGGTTCCGTCGGGGTCACCGTATCGGCGAGTCCATGGGGCTGTCGTTGGACGGACGTGGTGGCGCCCTCCGGAGGGAGAGCTCACTCACGCCGGCTCCGCGACTAAGCAATTATTGTCGTCAGTAGGGGGCTTAGTAGGTGGTGTCCTGCGTATGTTAGATCAGAACAGGCGCCACTGAACACCACCGAAGTGACTCGACAGCAGTGCAGTATCTCCTCCGGTGGGTTGCCTCTTGACGACTTGACATTGACTGCTCCCTGTGGATTGCCGGTGCCGGGGCTGCGGCGGGGCCGACCGGGCTGTGGCTGTGGACGGGGTGTCGGAGTGAGCGGCGTGGGTGCACTGCCTCTGAGGTGGAAAGAGAGAGAAAAGAAAGAAAGAAAGAAAGAAAAGGCAGAAAGGAAGAATGAAGAACAGATTGACAGGAAGAAAGAAAGAAAGAAAACTAAAGAAGAACGGAAAGGGAAAAGAAACAAACAAAGAAAGCAGAAGGAAGGAAGACAAAAAAGAAAGAAGGAAGGAATGGAAAAGGTGAAAATAAAAGTGAGACAAAATAAGGTTAAGAAGGGAGGCATGAAAAAAATTCAAGAAACAAATAAACAATCAAGAACGGAACGATGGGAGGAACGGAGAAAGAGAACGAGAGAAGAAAAAAGGAATGAAGAAAGAAGCACATATATTAAGTGTATAAGGTAGTTATCTCGATCCTCATTCGGGGCATTGACTTTTTTTTTTGTCCTTTTTATTTGTTTGTATTATTTGTTTTTTTGTTGGTTTGGTTTTTGTTTTGCTTTGGCTGTGTGTGTGTGTGTGTGTGTGTGTGTGTGTGTGTGTGTGTGTGTTACTGTCGTTGTTTTTCGTTGCCGTTGTTTTTCTTAATTTTCCTTTTCTTTTTCAAACTGTGTTGCTGTTTCATACTTGTTGATTGATTTTTGCATATGTAGCCTACCTAGTTTGTGTTTTTCAATTTTAAAAAATACTTCACAGTCTGCATATATCAAGTCGTTCTTGTTGCTGTTGTTGTTGTTATTGATGTTGTACATATATCAAGTCGTTCTTCTTGCGGTGGTGGTGGTGGTTGTTGTTGTTGTTTTCACAAGGCATTTCTTCAGAAATCGCACTGATTTATCGATCATTCTGAATCATCTCAGGCTCCGAATGATGTCAGAAACCTCATTCTCAAGAAAGGCTGCCATCTGCAAAGCCCATAAACTTACAGTGGGCTTAACCTACAAGTGTGGGCGAGGGGTGGAAGGGAGTGAAGAGCGAGGAGTAAAGGGGGGGGGGGGGGGGGGGGAGGTCGAAATCGCGTTAGACCAAGAATAACAAATTGAAAATCATGGTCCAGGTGATCATCTATCAGAATGTATAATCATCCATGTGTGTGTGTGTGTGTGTGTGTGTGGTGTTGTTGGCGTTGTTGTTGTGTTGTTGTTGTTGTTGTTTCTTCAATTTCTTGCCTAAGATTTTACCGGTCTTTCCAACTAATTCATTTGTTTCTTAACATTATCATTAATTTTTTTTATTATATATCCTTTAATGTTTTTCATCATCTTTTTATTTATCTATCTCTTTATATGTTTATTTTCAGAATTGTATATTTCTTCTTCTTTACTTCCCTTTTCTCTACTTGGTCCGTTCCTTACTGGTAGTCAACCTAAGAGTACGGAACATAACTCATGTCACACTTTTTAATCACATACACACACACACACACACACACACACACACAGTAGACACTGAAACATGTGGGCGCTAATTCACTATCACATACACAAACGTACATGTACGCATATCAAATCGCTTATTTTCCAGGTTTGCTGTCAATGTGTACACGGAAAACATTCTGTCTGTCTGTCTGTCTGTCTGTCTGTCTGTCTGTCTGTCTGTCTCTCTGTCTCTCTCTCTCTCTCTCTCTCTCTCTCTCTCTCTCTCTCTCTCACTCTCACACACACACACACACACACACACACACACACACACACACACACACACACACACACACACACACACACACACACACACACAAACACCAAGTCCCCTCATCTACTCACCCCACTAACACTACCCACACATCATACAGTGACCGACTTTCCAAGGACATGGCTTTTGTTTTCATAAAGCACAATGAACCCCACAACAACAGTAGGTTCAGCGGCTTTGTTCCGCCTTGGTAGAAAATAGTTACGCCAGGGTGGGCGTGGATTTGGTCGTCGTGGTCTTGGCGACAGTGGTGGTGGTGGTGGAGGGGGGAGGGGAGCGGGTATGGGAGGGAGGAACGCCTGAAAATGGTGGTGGCGATGACAAGTTTGGTGCGGGTGTGTCTGCACACCAAAAAATTAAGGAGTCGAGTATCTATAGACTGGCGCAGTTGGATTATTTTGAGAATTGTTATTGTGTCCGAAAGTTGATTCTCCTCATTTCCTTTCGTAATGGTCGTCACGGTACAAGCCAGGTGGTTCCAAGCAGACAGATTAAAATCAAAGGAACGGGACTATTTGGGCGCTTCGAGCTGGCGGAAAGATAGGGTCACGGGTGAATACGAAGGCCTAAAGAGTGACGTCATCTGAGGAAAAGGTCATGTATTTGAAGATTGTGTGTGATTTCATGGGTGGACATCCCCCAAACA
>JADBJO010005504.1:90000-107500 GCA_016801955.1 Conus betulinus
AAGATGTGTGTGTGTGTGTGTGTGTGTGTGTTGTGTGTGTGTGTGTGTGTGTGGTGTGTGTGTGTGTGTGTGTGAGCGTTCGCACGTGCGTGCTGTGTGCATGTGTGCGTGTGTGTGTGTGTGTGTGTGTGTGTGTGTGTGTGCGCGCGCGCGCGCGTTCGTACGTTGCGTGCGTGCGTGTGTGTGTGTGTGTGTGTGTGTGTGTGTAGGAAGGAATTCTGTTTTTACGTTTCGTCACACTTTATAGGTGATTGCAGATGTCCAAATAACATAGTGTTTACAATTTTAGACTATTATCATAAAAGAAGCGCGTATGTGTGTGTGTGTGTGTGTGTGTGTGTGTGTGTGTGTGTGTGTGTGTGTGTGGTGTGTGCGTGCGTGCGTGCGTGCGTGCGTGCGCGTATGTGTGGCGCGAGCGCGTGCGTGTGCGTGCGTGCGTGCGTGCGTGCCTACGTGAATGGGTGAGTGAGAGAGACAAACGCTGGCATTTTCGATTTTCAACATCGAATTAAAAAACAGACAGACACATGAGCTGTAAATTGTTCAGGGTGTATCTACTATTTCTTCCTTCTACCGTAAAAAATACCTTTTTTTTCTTTGGGGGGGGGTGGGGTGGGGTGGGGTGGGGGTGGGGGGTTCACACAAGAACAGCCTCAGAGAGAAGATTCATGATTCATTTCGACTTGGTGAAGTCTACAACTCGCCCGTAACAACATGTGGCGCCATTGAGACATGGCGCTATTAGGGACGGTGCAATATCGACCGTTAGACCGGCAAAAGATGCTGCAATTGACACCTAGCGCTACTGATTGGCACGGAGCTGCAAAACAAATAGCAGTGTGCTACCGACACGCGGCGCCATGGAAATGTAGTGACAGCGACATGTAGCGCGCTGATACGTGGCGCTACCGGGAGGTACCCCTAATTCACACAACACATGTATATAAACTCACACATACATACGCGTGCGCGCGCGAGAGCGCACGCATGCAGGCATGCGAGCGCGCTGGCACGCACTTTACGCGCAGAGAGAGAGAGAGAGAGAGAGAGAGAGAGAGAGAGAGAGAAGAGAGAGAGAGAGACTTTTTTTTGCCATTAGCAAATAACCCACAGAAGAGAGAGGGGAGAGAGAGATAGAGAGAGAGAGAGAGAGAGAGACTTTTTTGCCATTAGCAGCAATAACCCACAGAGAGAGAGAGAGAGAGAGAGAGAGAGAGAGAGAGAGAGAGAGAGAGAGAGAGAGATCGTAGCAATGAAAAAAAGAAAAGAAAAGTAAGTAACACGAATACCCATGATGAATCTTCCCTTCTGTTTTCTTCATTGACTGCTTTTTTTTTCTTTACGTCTTCAGGACTGTTATAACTCCGCACTTGAAGGCACCGCCGTTGCTTCCTTTCCGCTTAACCGCTAAGGCGAGGGCAAGTACGTGAGCAGCTGGTGGCCCACTTCACCTAGAAGTTTACTGCTATCTTGTGCAGTCCTCTGCATTCAAGCTTTGCTCCATTTTCAATCCTTCAGCTCTCGTTCCCTGACTTTACCAGTAAATAGGGAACGTGTCTACAAGAACAGGTATTTTCTGAGGAGACCTTTTCTATTTCGGTCGATTTCAGTTTTGGGGTTTTTTTTCCCCTATCTTTTTATTCAAATTCTCCCCTGGATCTCTCCCCTTGGTTAGTGTGGCTAGGCCAGAACTTGTCATTTTTGTATGTATAGCATTACTTAGGACGGCACATCCATTTTATTTCTGTTTTTAGACATCACTTTATGATGGGAATAGAGCTATATATTAGGCTTATGCCTATTTCCTCTTTAGTAATGTCAAGAGAACTATATGCTACGTATGTTTACTGTTTGGTGATGTGAATGGAGCTAGCCTATGTGTTACGTCTACAGTGATCGCATTAACGGGCGTAAAATACTGATTGCAAAAGTAGAACTCGTTCTTCTTTGGGGTTTTTTTTTTTTTTTTTTTTTTTTTTTTTTTTTTTTTTTTTTTTTTTAGCTGCCAATCCTAGAGGCCAGTTGATTTTACTAGGGCCAGCAGCTGAATAAGAACAAAGGCTGAGTCAGAATGGGGAAAAAAAAACATAATTTATGTTAATTCAAATCAAATTTCAAATCCATTGCTTTGTGTGTATTGACAGTTTTTAAAGCCGTACATTGCGTCACACGAAACATACGTCATACCCCTTTGGTCCAACGCACGCCCGTTCGTCATCATCTAGAGGCACAAGCTCTACAATCTGACGTCAATGGATCTTTCGTAGATCTGAGCTTGCTATCACAGGAGAGGTGGTGGGTGGGGGGCGACTCACAAAAATTACTATTTTCCTCCTCAAACCAGACTCTAACGGTGTGGAAAATGTACAAGGCTCGAGTCTAGCATCGTCATAGATAACTCAAAGCAAAACACAGAAAGTCTATACTGGAGTACAGTTTTCAGTGTCCGTCTATTCATATGTTGTCGTTGCTTTTCGGTTTGGTGGGACAGGTTCTGACCCTGGTTGTTCGGTGACAGTGCAGGGTAGTTCATGTTAAAGAGGCAAGTTGAATCACATGCACGGAAGCTTATTACATTTGCAAATGTCCTGTACATGTCGTAGATACCATTTAGCTTACATGTACACAACAAATATTACAAAGATTCGGGCTGCTTTCCCGGGGACAGCGCGTCGCCGTAGCACAGCGCCACCCTTTTTTTTTTTTTCCTGTATGCGTCTGGATATGTTTTCCTGCAGAGGTGTGTTTCGCTACAGAATTTTGCCAGGTACAACTCTTGTTGCCAAGGGTACTTTTACGTGCGTTGTGCGCATGTTGCACATAGGACCTCGGTTTTATCATCTCATTAAACTACTCATTATTTTGATCTGACTTTTAAAAAGTTGACTTTTCTGCTTCTATATATTGTATCAGTAGCAAAAGAAATACACATATGTGAAACTTCTCAAATATCATGTGTGTTTCAAAGGCTTTATAGCTGCTATAGATATGAAACAGCTCTCTTGAAAGACAAAGCATCCAGTTTAAGAAAAAGATTTCATTTGCGAAAATAATTCAATTAAAGCTACGGGTATTTGAAATTATCAACATCATCTGGATCGCTTTCCTTTTGTTTTGCTTTTGTGCATGTAAATGAAATTTTTCTAAATTGCAAAACTACCAAATATTTAAATAGATATAAATGATTCTATCTCTCAACTATATTTGGACTTTATAGCAACACCTTAATCACATTGTTTGCAAGAGCAGGGTTGACTTCATAGCTGGTAATAGTAGCTTTGGTTGCAGCTCAACAAACGCAGCCATTGAAGAAAGGGAAGCTAAGTTTCAAACGATCTAGGACCTAGGACTAGGAGCCAATTACTATCAAATACTTTAAATCTGAATATGAAGTGCGAAAATTTTCTGTGCTGGACTTGTGGGGTACCCTCTAGAAAATTATGAATATTCATTATACATGATACTTCATAATGGTGGTGAGGAGCTGGCCAAATTTTTCTCTTGATTTTACTGCTGACCACTGTTATTATTACCAACACCCCCTATGAGTACAGTGAAAACCAACAAGACATGAATCTGAAAGGAGTTATGGCAGTATTATTGTTCACAATGTGTGTGTGTGTGTGTGTGTGTGTGTGTGTGTGTGTGTGTGTGTGTGTGTGTGTGTGTGTGTGTGTGTGTGTGATCGAGTGGATGCGTGTGTGTATGTGTGCATGCGTGTTTCCGTGCGTGTATGCGAATGTGTTAATATGTGTGTGCGTGCGCGTGCATGCCTGCATTCGTGCATGTGCGTGCATGTGTGTGTGTGTGTGTGTGTGTGTGTGTGGAGGGGACAAAGAACAGAGGGGCAGGAACTTGGAGAAGACGGATGGCTCGCGTTCGTTCGTCAAGGACTTACCGACCCACATGAGCACCTCGACGAGGCATCGCTGAAGTAGAGGGCGAAGCCGACGGCAAACCCCACGGCCACGCCGATGAGGCAGCAGGTGAGCAGGCACCAGTCCCATGCCAGGAACCGCTGCAGAGGGCCGGGTTGGTCGTCCTCTCCCCGTCTGCTGTGAAGAAGGCAACAGGGGTTATTTCCCAGCCGTCGGTCAGTGCAGTCGCTTCGTGCATTCCAAGTCCGTCCAGTCAGTCCGTCAGTCAGTCAGTCAGTCAGTCAGTCAGTCCGGTCAGTCAGTCAGTCCGTCAGTCAGTCAGTCAGTCAGTCAGTCAGTCAGTCAGTCAGTCAGTCAGTCAGTCAGTCGGTCAGTCAGTCAGTCAGTCCGTCCAGTCAGTCCGTCCAGTCAGTCAGTCAGTCAGTCAGTCAGTCAGTCAGTCAGTTCAGTCAGTCAGTCAGTCAGTCCAGTCAGTCAGTCCGTCCGTCAGTCAGTCGTCCAGTCAGTCAGTCAGTCAGTCAGTCAGTCGTCAGTCAGTCAGTCCGTCCAGTCAGTCAGTCAGTCAGTCAGTCAGTCAGTCAGTCAGTCAGTCACTCGGTCAGTCAGTCAGTCAGTCCCGTCAGTCAGTCAGTCCGTCAGTCAGTCAGTCAGTCCAGTCAGTCAGTCAGTCAGTCCAGTCAGTCAGTCAGTCAGTCAGTCCAGTCAGTCAGTCAGTCCAGTCCAGTCAGTCAGTCAGTCAGTCAGTCAGTCAGTCAGTCAGTCAGTCAGTCAGTCAGTCCGTCCGTCTAGTCAGTCAGTCAGTCAGTCAGTCAGTCCGTCAGTCAGTCAGTCAGTCAGTCAGTCCAGTCAGTCAGTCCAGTCAGTCAGTCAGTCAGTCCGTCCAGTCAGTCAGTCAGTCCAGTCCAGTCAGTCAGTCCAGTCCGTCAGTCAGTCCAGTCAGTCAGTCAGTCCGTCCAGTCAGTCATTCAGTCCGTCAGTCAGTCCAGTCAGTCAGTCAGTCAGTCAGTCCAGGTCAGTCCAGTCCAGTCAGTCCGTCCGTCCAGTCAGTCGGTCAGTCAGTCAGTCCGTCAGTCAGTCAGTCAGTCAGTCAGTCAGTCAGTCAGTCGTCCAGTCAGTCAGTCAGTCAGTCAGTCAGTCAGTCAGTCAGTCAGTCCGTCCGTCAGTCAGTCAGTCAGTCAGTCAGTCAGTCAGTCAGTCAGTCAGTCAGTCCGTCCAGTCCAGTCAGTCAGTCAGTCGTCAGTCAGTCAGTCCGTCAGTCAGTCAGTCAGTCAGTCCGTCAGTCAGTCAGTCAGTCCGTCCGTCAGTCAGTCAGTCAGTCAGTCCGTCAGTCAGTCAGTCAGTCAGTCCGTCAGTCAGTCAGTCAGTCAGTCAGTCCGTCAGTCAGTCAGTCAGTCAGTCAGTCCGTCCGTCCAGTCAGTCAGTCCATCCAGTCAGTCAGTCCGTCCGTCACTCAGTCGCATCTATCAATCAGTCGGGTTAATCTTCGGGAAGTCCCCTCGCCTAGAATTGGGAAAAGGTTGAATGGGTAGGAAGAAAGAAAGAAAGAAAGAAGGGGAAAAAATGAAAGAAAGAAAGAAAACTGAAAAAAAGGAAGAAAGAAAGAAAGAAAGAGAAATACAGACGGAAAGAAAAATGCTACAAGTGAGTGATCTGTGGACGTCGTGAGCATGCTCCTGCATTGCACGAGTGTGCACATGTTTTGTGTGTGCATGAGTGAAAACATGTTTGTGTGTGCGTTGTGTGTGCATGACTGTGTACATGTTTGTGTGTGCGTTGTGTGTGCATGACTGTGTACATGTTTGTGTGTGCGTTGTGTGTGCATGAGTGTGTACATGTTTGTGTGCGCGTTGTGTGTGCATGACTGTGTACATGTTTGTGTGTGCGTTGTGTGTGCATGACTGTGTACATGTTTGTGTTTTGTGTGTGCGTTGTGTGTGCATGAGTGTGTACATGTTTGTGTGCGCATTGTGTGTGCATGAGTGTGTACATGTTTGTGTGTGCGTTGTGTGTGCCTGAGTGTGTACATGTTTTGTGTGTGCGTTGTGTGTGCATGAGTGTGTATATGTTTGTGTGTGCGTTGTGTGTGTGTGTGTGTGTGTGTGTGTGTGTACACTTTTGTGTGTGCGTTGTGTATCGCACCTATTTTCCCTTTGGGGCGAAGAGTCTTTGTAAGTATTCAGGGCGACCCAAGCAAGAGAAGCAGCCTTGAAGCAGAACATGCAGCAGTTTTTTTTTTCCTTGCTCCGACAATGACAGCTCTTAGAACTATGTCAATGCATCGTTGCTTAGAAAGTGTTCTCAAAAAAATGACAGAAACTCGGCACTAGATCGTGGGAAAATGTTTAAATGGGAAGCATTAAACGAAAAAATAAAGACGTTTTGAAATAAATTGGTATCTATATTATGTCAACATTTGTTGATGATGCACACTGTGAAACCGTCTGCAACCTCTCAGTCAAGGAAACAGCGTTGTTGATACCGAAACAAGATCAGCAGAAGCACACGTTGCTCTTTTTCACCCACAGGAAGAGAGAGAGAGAGCGCTGGGATGAGAAATGAATGCTTAAAAAGAACAAGCTAGAATCGGTCCCCCCACCCCAGATGTTGCAGATGTCCCTTTGTATAACAGCCGGAAAGAGCAAAGCTTGTCAAAGGTTAGGGGACTGACTCTTCAGCCACTGCTATTATCATGCCAGTGGTCCCTAACAAGGAGTCAGGGCAAAAGGGGAAAAAGACAGACAGAGACAGAGAGAGATAGAGAGAGGTAGAGAAAGAGAGAGAAGGGAGGGGAAAGGGACGTGTGAGATGCAAGATGGAATGAGAGGAGGGGGGGGGGGGGGGGGGGGGGGGAATAGAGGGAGGAAGAAGGAAAAGCGTTTAAAGGGCACTGGGAAAAAAAAAGACATTCTCTCGGAACTGACAACTGAATTACTGTATTGCCCTCCGCTACTTTAGGGCTGCGATGACCGCCACACAGGTAAACTGGGTCTGTCGGGCTTATGACCTAGAACCGCTAGGAACGAAGAGGCCTGTGTGACCAGAGATACAAGCGCGCCAGTGGGACAGCGCTTCTTAACCCTCTCTCTCTTTTTTTTTTTCCTTTGGAGCATAATGTCTGAAAAATGGCCCGTTTCGATGGCTGTCAGATGTTGATTGTCCTGCTGAAGACGTGTGTGGGCCCGCTATGCTAACAGCAACACCATATCCTTACAACAACACCGTATCCTTACAACACAACGTCGTATCCTTACAACAGCAACACATCTGTACATAGCACGCCGTATCCTAACAACAGCAACACCGTATCCTAACAACAGCAACACCGTATCCTAACAACAGCAACACTGTATCCTAACATCAGCAACACCGTATCCTTACATCAGCAACACCGTATCCTTACATCAGCAACACCGTATCCTTACATCACAAACACCGTCTCCTAACAATAGTTATTCTTACATCAGCAACACCGTATCCTTACAACAGCAACACCGTATCCTTACAACAGAAGTATCTGTATCTGTACATAGCACACCGTATCCTGACAACAGCAACACCGTACCCTAACATCAGCAACACCGTATAAACCGTTTTAAAGCCAAATAAGTGAACTGACTCACCATGCATACTGAATGTTCTGTCCGACCCCAACACCCGCGAGCATGGAGAGTGATCGGTATATGCAGGTGTCGAATGTCTTGACAAAAAGTTCTAGAGAACCGTTATTCAAGGAGTATAGCTTTTTCGAAATGTGTAACAGACGATTCTTTACTCTTCCAGAAAGATCTCTGCATGCGGCTACATAGCTTAAACGGGCAGAGAAAAAGACGTCAAGACACTTGTAGACATTGACTACTGGCATTACAATATTACTGTGTACCCAAATATATTTGCCATCTGTATGAACAAGTAAGTCAAGCACCCTGCAGGTATAGCTACACCGTGGTCATAGTTAGGTGTTCGCAGAAAGGAAAGCCCTCTGGCGGGATATAAGTACAAACGTACGGAACATCATTTAGGCATCCAAACAACCGTTTATCAATGAAAAACGCGCAGAGATTTTTTGCACTTGATATTCAAGTTTAAGTTCTTTTTCTTCAGCAAGTCAGTTATATGTCTTAGGTCGTTCACCTTGTCCTTCAGTCCACTCATAGCAGTACGAAGGGCGCCATGTTCCTGTCGTAAAAGACACATTTTCTCCTTCAAACTGCACAGCTTGCCGTCAACGGCTCTCTCCGCATCTTGCAGCTTTGATACCAGGTGCACGCTTCCTTCCCTGGTCGTGAGTGGTTGGAAGAAAGACGGCTCTGTCGTGCGTAACCAGAAGAACCGGAGACGTTTGTGTCCGGATTGGGGCCGGAGTTTGATTCAACATCCCACACAGCGCAGGAGCAGTACACCATCACCATGACGTTTAAAACCAACTGGCCCCTCCTGAACAAAAAAAAAAAAAAAAAAAAAAAAAAAAACACGAGCGTCTGTCCAAACGGAACACCGGGTCGCCGTGAACGCAGTACCGATAAGGAGACACGCGCTAACACTTTAAATGTAGATGTTTTCCACGTGAGTGACTGGTAAACAGGTCGAAACGCTCCACATGCTGACCTGGAATCCAGCTGGACCGAAGGTATGGTGACCCAACACGTGCCTTGTCACTTATTGACGCAGTACACACGGGCAGTACGCAGAGATTCACGAAAGATTGGAGACAACGCAACACGTGCCTCTGATCTTCCTGCACGTTCACACAGCTCTCCCCCCACCCCCCCCCCCCCCCCCCCCCCCCCCCCCACACACACACACACACACACATACAGACAGAGACAGACTCAAACAGCGCCACACCACAGCCACCAAAACTCCAAGGAAAAAAAAAACAACTTCAAATACCTCTCCAACCCCTACCCATCACTTCCCCTCCTCATCTCCGACCCCACGCCTTCTCCAGTCTTCCAACATGGTCAATTAAGCCAGCAAGAGGGGGGGGGGGGGGGGGGGGGGGGACGGGGGCGGACATACGTCTACATGGTCAACGTACCAGACGGTAACGATCCTACGCCATGTGTTAGTAGTAACTGGCCACTTTCCTTCGCATTCAGTATTCGCATACTGATGATAAGTAAGAGCCTGTCTTGTAAGCATGAAACCGATCTCGCTCAAGTGGTAGAAATAAGGGAAACAATCAAAAGAGATCTCTTTCGTACGTTACGATAAAAGAAATGAATACATTAAAAAAAAAAAAAACAACAACATCCTCACCTCTTCATGGTTGGTATCCAGGTATAGGATCGAAGCCGGCGGGCGTCCACGTTCGTGTGTACAGGAAGAAACCAGCAGTTACCCAATGGGGCGTATCGGGTCCACACGGCCAAAGCTATATCCGCGGTTTTTCCCCTCTTCCGTGGTAAGCGGGGCTCCAGGTTAGCCCTGCTCCTCCCGCCTCAAATATGGCCGAGGGGGGCAGAAATCTGGGGATGTAGCGTCACTTCGAGAGGAAGATTAATCTTTACACGTTCGCGCGAGCTCGCTCGTACAGAGAGCGACCCATGCGGGTGCATGAGCATACATACAAACATGTGGTGTACACAGACGCACATATACGCTGACATCCGTAACGCGAATGCACACGAGAGTACACACCTGCGTACGAGCGCACTCACTCACCAGAGAGAGAGAGAGAGAGAGAAAGAGAGAGAGAGAGCTCACACACACACACACACACACACACACACACACACACACACACACACACACATGAATAGTGTAGCTTCCAGGGGAACACCTCTGAGAAAAGTGCAAGTCCCAGCAACATGATCATCTCGAATGTATTTCCCTCTATTTTCCCTCTTTTCAGAACCCCCCCTCCCCCCCCCCCCCCCCCCCCCCCCCCCCCCCTCCCCCCCTCCCCCCCCTCTTTTTTTTAGCTTTTCCTCGCCTTTTTCCGTTCAGTTTCCGACTTTTCTTTTACACATTTTCCCATCTTAGCCTGTTTTTCCTACCTTTTTTTTTTTCTTTTTCCTTGTTTTCTGTTCTGGTACAACCTTTCAGCAAATTCATTTCTTGCATCCATTTTGATGAGGGGAGGGGAGTAGGGATAGGTCGGGAGTGAGTGTATGTGTGTGTGTGTGGGGGGGGGGGGGGGGGGGGGGGGGGCTATGCAAATAGTGTCTACCAAATGTTTAGAGTGAGTGGCACATCACTTAGCATACGCTAGATCCTCTAAAAGTTATGAGTGGGTATAATAAAAAGTGGCCTGTGGACAACTGGACTAAAAACTGCTTCGTCTTTACGGCAAAAGGTAAAAACTTTTTAAAGTTTTAGCGGATTTTAATGTTTGTCAACCGTAAGCGTGTTCCAGTCATACTGCCAGATATCTTTGACATGAATTTTATTATAATAGCCCAGCCAACCATATTAGGCTTTGAGGCCTTTACAGTACTTGAGAGAGAGAGAGAGAGAGAGAGAGAGAGAGAGAGAGAGAGAGAGAGAGAGAGAGAGAACGGGGCAACACTGACACATGTCAAATCATGAAGAAAAACAATGACAACAAGCGAAACAAGAAATAAACGAGAAAAGCGATGCATGACGAGGCAGCTCAACTATGGACATGCTTTCTGCGCATACGATTATGCCGTGTGGAGAGCTCCAGTCGTTCCGCCTAATAATTTTCTCTCTTTCAGATTTTAAGAAGATTCGTAAAAGACTCAATGACAAATCTTACCAAAGCAACCAACAAACTAAACCTAAAAGCGCCATATTGCAGGGGTTGTGTTTATTTGTTTGTTTGTTTGTTTTTGTTTGTTGTTTTTATGTTGTGTTTTTTTTTACCAGTTTTCACAACTGGTTGCCAGATTACAACTACAACAACCACCCAAACAAATTGCATGTCATATTGTGACAGGAGATAAGAGTAACGGAGTTTCCAGATCAATCAAAGACCGGAGAATGGTTCCTAATGGCAAGAGAACAGTAAAAACACACACACACACACACACACACACACACACACACACACACACACACACACACACACGCTCCGCACGTATATTAACGCATGACATATCACCACACCACATTACACCATACACACATCACTTGCATACACCGCGCGCGCACACACACAAACACACACACAAGCAAGCGCGCGCGCGCGCGACTTAAAATAATTATATGCCTGGTGTGAAAAATGTATGTGTGTTCTGACTGGCTGGCCGACTTTCGTTTTTAGTTTGGCACACGCACACCACCACACCTGTGACGAGTCACTTGACAACTTCATCAGATCGTGTCCCAAGCAGCCACCCTCTCGTACAAATTGTACAAAAACAGGCACCATCCCCCCCCCCCTCCCCCCCCCCCCCCCCCCCCCCCCCCCCTTTCTCTATCCCATGTGTCTCACACACAAATTTCTAATGTATTCCAACTCTTTTTCTCCTTCCTTCTCTCCCAGATGTCAATACAAACAGCGAGTCAATACAATTTTATGTCACGTCGCGACTACTCTTTATTCTCTCCCCCCCTTCCTTACTCTCTCAACACCCCCCCCCCCCCCCCCCCCCCCCCCCATCACTCCCTAATTTGGCGGCATGGCACAATGAAAATTGAAAATTTTCCATTTCTACACCATTGAATGTAATGGCCTACACTTATGGGTGACTGTTTGATAGTCGCATAGATTCCATGAGAGAGAGAGAGAGAGAGAGAGAGAGAGAGAGAGAGAGAGAGGAGAGAGAGAGAGAGAGAGAGAGAGAAGAGAGAGAGAGGAAGGACTAGGTACAGTATTTCTACCAAAGGCATCAAACCATTAATTCATGTATATACAAACTTTACATACAGATTATATACAAAAAGGCATAGTAAAATGTCGAGGACATGCATAGATGAGCACATGAATATGTACACGGACATTTCCTTTCCCTATGATGATGATGATCATGAACATTAATCCCCTTTTCCATTCTCTTACAGAAAGACATCTGGGAATGGGTGGTGGGGAGTCATCTTAGTCATGATCAGACTAATCCCCGCCCCCCCCCCCCCCCCCCCCAACAACACACCTCTGTTACAAAGTAACTCCCTGGAAGTCAGAAAACACGTGTACACATTAACTCCAGGGGAGTTATTCTAAACTGTGAAAAACTGACCCCCTTAGTGGGCAGGGAGTTAAACTTTTAAACACCTGGATTAGCTCTCGGGAGTTAATCTGGATATAGTACAGACTACCTCACGGGGGAGGGGGAGGAGGGGGGGGGGGGGGTCATTCTGTTACAGGGTGGGAGTTAAGTCTGCTATATGTACAAAATGACTCCCCCTTTAATGTTTTCAAGAATTCGTTGAACCTTATACAAAAAAAAAAGATTTTAAAACATTCTGAAGTTTTACTGAGAGGAGTTATTTTGGCACAGGGTGGGAGTCATGCTAGTTTAACTCCCGGGGAGTTAAAATTTACATGTGAACAGTTATAACTCCCTGGGAGTTTAACCATTTGGGGAGTTAAAACTTTTCGTTACACCAGGGAGCACATTTCACAGCCTAAGGTATCACCTTCGTCTTAACCGTTCCTTGCGCGGCGGTGTTTCCAGTCAGGACGAAAGAAGGGTTAGAACAAAGAGTTTCAGTCAGCCTTGGGTGCGGGGAGGGGAGGGGGAGGGAGAGGGGGGGGAGGGGAGGGGGGAGAGCAGTAAGAAAGTTAGATCGGACAGATGAAGGGTTTGAGAAAGGGGGCGGAATGAGAGATGGAGGTGAGGGATTGGGGGGAGAGGGACTAATCTTCCTCGCCGTTCCCCCCCCCCCCCCCCCCCCCCCCCCCTCTCTCTCTCCTCTCTCTCTCTCTCTCTCTCTCTCTCTCTCTCTCTCTCTCTCTCTCTCTGCAGTTGTTAAGATCTCTGCAGGCATGGTACTTCTTTTTACCGAGACCGATTACATTGATGGTTATGTAACCAGTAAACAGCTCGAGTCAGTAAGTTTCTGCCACGGTAAGGAATGGAAGGACACGAGGAAGGGATCGTGTTTGTGAATCTCTCTCTCTCTCTCTTCTCTCTCTCTCTCTCTCCTCTCTCTCTCTCTCTCTCTCTTGTTTGCACCAAACCCAGAACTTCCAAATACCATCCACTCTCCTCATCTGAATATCACCCCTTAGTTCTTGTTTCAAGAAGAGTTAGGTAGACTAGACTAGACTCTTTCAGAAATCGTGGCCCTCTTGTTACCTGCTTTTCTCATCTCTGTCGGGGCTGAGCTGTGGATTTAACAATCCACTACATCCCATCACCAGTGAAGCTATAAACCTTCGTTCACAACCATCACTTACTGAATCCGATGAACTCATTCAGTCCTCGAGCAAACGAATCGAGTGACGATGAGGGTGCTACTTTTAATCTCCGAGGAGTAGATACGTTTGTATAAAGTAACAGGTGAAATTTTAATGATTATCATGTCACTCTGTCATAACCCATCTCCTTCTCTTCTTTCTGCTTTTTCCTCATTTTAACAGGTGTAATTTTAATCATTATCGTGTCACTCTGTTACACCCATTGTAGGCCCCCGCCGATTTGTAAGCGCTGCTTAGAAATCAGCGGGTGCTTTACAAATCGGCGGGTTAAGCCCTCGCCGTTTTGTAAAGCGCTCTACAAAACGTCGGGTCAGTCCGCCATCTTGATGAGCAAAATAGAAAGTCATCAAAATTGCGGGAATAATTACTGAAAGCGTAATAATAGTGTATCGTTTTAATCCAAAGAAGCAGGATATAAAGTGCCCGCCGTTTTGTAAAGCGCTTTACAAAACGGCGGGGGTTTAGCCTGCCGATTTGTAAAGCACCCGCCGATTTCTAAGCAGCGCTTACTAATCGGCCGGGGCATAGCCCCGCAGATTTGTAAGCGCTCTACAAATCGGCGCTGCTTACAAATCGGCGGTTTTACAAGTCATGCAATGTGCGCCGATTTGTAAGCGCTTACAAATCGGCGCTGCTTACAAATCGGCGGGTTACATTCAATAAGGCATCATTCAATAAGGGAAGCATATTACAATTACATCAAAGTGTATGCATTCCGGGAAGTAGATAGTATAGGTGAACTGACTGATGAATACAAATATACAAGAGGGAGGGAGAGATGGACAAAGAGAAAATGAAAAAATAAAACTAAGAGAAAAAAAAAATTTGACTGGCTCGGTTGGATGTTAACGAGCGGAAACACTGCAAACAATATTTATTTATTACATTAATAAAAGAGCCTCACCACATTGTCTTATGTTATGAAAATAAAAAAACAAACCAAAAGAGAACGTACCAGTGATCGCTCGCTAGTTGTAGAGAAGCTGATCAGACCACTAAACGGAGGAGACAAATGATTCATATATCAACCAATTAGTATGGAATTCTTTATAGTTCATGTTTATATGCGCATCATGGTTTTCAATTTGGTATCGAAATTTCAATATTTTCAGAAAGCCTGTTACACGAAGAAAGTTGCCTTTCAGTTTACATGTGTATAAATGTTGTTCGGCAAAAGAATAATGAAGTAGAAAATAATAACAATAACAATTGTTGCATCAACTCCTAAGAGAATAAGTGATTCTGTAAGACGTATATTGTGGGCATTGGTACATTTTTCTGTTATTAACTCAACAGAAGTGTCCCCAAACCGCTGAACATAAATACACTTCCAGAACATATATAGTCAATGCCATCCTTACACAACCCACAAAAGCTGCATCTGTCATTATTAACGACTCCAATTTCTGTTAAAATTATGTTTGTTCCCATGCATCTGTGTAATATTCTGAGTTGAAACCATTTGAGCTTTATATCCGCTATTTTATGAGCATTAAGGAAGCATGACTTTGGGACAAGTTTCAAATTCCATTTATAGCAACACAGAGTTCTTTGGTTAGTTTCAGTCATTATATCATTGTACATCTTTGAACCTTTGTAAGCGGCGAACAATTTCTTGCCACAGACAGGAGAACTGATACACTTATGGTTTTCGACATTTATTCCAGATGTCTTTATGTAATCAAGTACTGCGGACTTGTACCCGGTGAAAGTAAGAAAATCAATATTGATATCATATTTTTCCTTGAAACTTCTCAGTGAAAGAAACAGTCTACTGTCATTAAAAAAATGAGCTAGACCCAACTTTAAACAAACTTATGTAAGTGCATTCTGTCGCATGTTACTAGGAAGCTTACTCAATCAACGAGCATGTCCACACACAATGCCATATGAAATGCTCTCCACACGAGCACAACCAATGTATGTCCACACATAATGCCATATGAGAAATGTTCTCTACACGAGCACAACCAATGTATACGTACACATTTCATTATTCTTTCTCGCATGACCGACTCACATACTTTGCATTCATATCATCACCTCAAAACATATCCAGAGAGACATTCTAATAAAATACATCATTATTGCAGCATATATGATGAACTATCGTTAATCACGACGAAAAACAGAAAGAGCACACAAAACAAAGCGTGAAGTAACGCACTTTAATGCACGACACAAAACAAGACAAGAAATTTTCGGGCAATAAGCCTTCGTCAGCGACAAAACAATGAAAACAGTACAGACATTAACATGCGCATTAACATTCGCAATACTCTGTAGGCACAAGCCCGTGCAATCTACCCAACTGTAAGACCTGTCCCTTCATTTGTACTGCCATTGAAGTGAAAGGACCCAGTTCACGCATGACTGTCTCCAAATTCTTCAACTGCCAAACAACTAACTTGATCTACATCATCCACTGCACCGTTTGCTCTAAACTTTACATTGGTGAGACCGGACGCTCTCTGACTGTCAGATTCAAGGGAACACCTCGCTGACATTAAATACAACAGGGACAAACCAGTAGCCAAGCACTTCACCTCCCCAGCCATTCCGCACACAATGCAAGAGTGAAGGTCTTGTGGCTCATGAAAACTAGTGACTCTAGAGACAGAAGGATATGGAGTCTCACCTGATTCAAAAACTTGGCACCAGAAATCCAGCTGGTATCAATGAAAAAAGCGTAGCAATTCTTTGTAATTTCTTTTTTTCCTTTTTTTTTCCCGTGCCAATTCAGGTGGACATGACCTATTATTCCCTTTCCCCTTTAATACTTACCTGTGCATGGTTGGTCTGCATCAGTGGCCTCTTCGTGACCATAGAGCCTAGCGCCTACTGGGATGATCGTTTGAGAGCCTATATCTTTTGCCAGGAGTTTCTGAGTAGGGTTAGCTCTCCCCAGTCTCCTGTCTTTTTGTTTTTTTGTTTTTTTTTTTTTTCCTTTCCTTTTTTATTACTGTTATTTTTTTTTCATTCCCTCTCCATCCTACCCACCTTCCCCCCCCCCCCCCCCCCCCCTCCCCCCCCCCCCCCCTTCCCCCCCCCCCCCCCCCCCCCCCCCCCCCCCCCCCCTTTCTCTTCCCTCTTTCCCTTATTTTTCTTTCTTTTTTTTCCCTCTCCCCCCTTTCTCCCCCTTCTACCCCTACCCCCTTTCCCTCTCGCTCCCTTTCCCTCCTCTGTCCTTTTTCCCTTTTTCAGTCGTCTCCCCGTAGGGCTCTTCTTCTTGTGTGTTCCTTCTCTTTACTTTCCTCCTTACTTCCTGTCTCTCCCCTTTTGTTCTGGTCGCCCCTTAGTAGGACCCTTCCACGGGACCTCCTGAGGCTTCTCTTCCTTCTTCTCCCCGTAGCACTTCTCTCAGGTGTCTCTCCTTTAGGGCCCTCATACGGGTCCTCTCTTTACGTCTCTTCTTTCTTTCTCCTCCCCACACTCCCTTTCCCCGCCCCCCCCGTCCCCCCCCCCCCCCCCCCCCCCCCCCCCCTCCCTTTTTTTTTTTTTTTTTTTTTTTTTTTTGGTCATTGGGAGTGTTGTTAGCGCCTCTCATCATGACCTCATATCTATCTTTTTGCGTTAATGATCTTATTTTGCCTTTTTTCTTGCGCCACCATAGCACCACCTACCTCCCTATTCTTTACCCAAATGTTTTAATGTATACCTTGTTTGTACATTTACTCTCCATTGTACCCCCCCCCCCCCACCCCTCCAAGTTTTTTTTTTTTTTTAAACAGGTACGTGTGTGCTTGTGTGTGTGTGTGTGTGTGTATTGGTGTGTGTGTGTGTGTGTGTGTGTGTGTGTGTGTGTGTGTGTGTGTGTGCCTGCCTGCGCAAGAGTTTTTTCATGGGGGGGGGGGGGGGGGGGGGGGGGAGGGGGGCCTGCAGCTCCTAGCTGCGTCTGGCTAGGGGGGTTTTTTTTTTCTCGGGGTTCTCCCGTTTTCCCTCTCACCCCTTGCTGCTTGGGTAGAGCAATCTACCCTAGGGTCAGACTTGGGTCGGGTGCTTTAGGCGGCTGACCCCCTTCTCCCCCCGTCCCCTTATTTACAATGCTTTTTGGTGCATATTGTATTTCATTTATTGTGTTCTCTCTTGTTCATTTCTTTCATATGCAACACGCCCACTACACACAATCACACCCTCCTCCTGCAAATTTTGAAACAATCTCTGGACCATGTTTATTGATCAAAGACCATTGCGGGAAGTTACTGAGTAGTATATTTCTCCCTTTATCCTTTGATCTTCCACTTCTACGGATCCAAGACGCTTTCAGAGATGTTACAAAAATTTAACTCGGCAA